>NW_019379777.1:401647-435499 GCF_000648655.2 Copidosoma floridanum | reverse complement strand
TATATATATATATAAATAAAGTTGTGTGGAAAAAAGTCTCTTTGCGTTTCTTAAGAAACAGAGGAAAAAGTAGGTAAATTAAGGCACCTGCAATCCATAAGCAATTAAAAGAAGGAATAAAGAATTATACAAAGTTTAAGTAGAGAATTTACCATGTGAGTCTGACAGTATATGATCCCATGACTTTGATATTTTCCAAACATGCTCTAATACAACTGAAAGTGCGATTCCTTAGGCCAGGTTTAATTGACGTACTGACAAAAAAACCGCTTGAAATACATTTATAAATAATTTAAATAATCGTACTTAAAAGGCTAGAGAAGTTGTTTAAATGCTGGAAAATCTGTTATTTTTATATTTGCGAACATCTTACCTCCACCACACAATAACTTTAATTTATGCTTGTTCTATTTTATCAGCTTTCGTCTAAATAACAATAAATTTAATTATAAATAAAAACTTTACAAATGAAGGTAGTTAATGAAGTGGAAAGTCTTAATGGTATATCAAATAAAATTACATTTAAATCCTTTAATACAGTACATACAGTATATTCAATTTAATTCACACAACTCCTTGTCAATGGTGATAATGTGCAGAGCACAGGAAGACCAGCTTATAATAAATAATTAAATTGGCAAAAGTGTTGCTAAAATTATAAAAATTATTGTAATCCAATTTTTTATCTTAAAATTTACAGCGTTCATTTTTTTGATGAGATCAATTTTTGATACAAGGTAATGAAATAAAAAAAGGAAAGCTTCGTCCTCCAGCGCATGATCCACGCTAACCCCGAAAAATTATTTAAAACCTTAAAATTCAGTTACTTATCATCTACAAAATGATGGACTTGTTAGTTATATAATAAAGTTTTAACAAGTGTTACTCAGTGTTACTGAGATATACATTTTTGTATAAAAATTTTTTTTACTTAAAAATGTACATATTTGTTCAAGAGAACAAATTGAAATGTTTAAAAATTAATAATTAATATTATTATTAAATGAAGATAAGTTTTTTACCAAACTATGCAATTTTAAAGATAACGGTTAAAGTTATAATGTATACAAAAAATTTCGTAATGTGAGTATTTTTATTTTTTTAACGTAAGAATTTTAAAATAGAGTGTCTTAACAAATAAGAAATTTTTCATTCGTGTTTTTACTTGTTAAGAGGGTCAGTTTTAAGAGGCATTGTAAATATATTAAGAACTCAATTTTTTTGAGAAAAAAAAAATAATTAAATGGAATAAATTTTGACAGTAAAGTTATAAAATTGCTAACGATCAAAAAATTCTTGCCATTCAATGTTTGCTGGATTTTACAAATTAATTTGTTTAAATTCCTTCTGAGGATTCTTACATCTTGGTACAAATACTTGTAGTTGACCATGAGAAAACAAAGGTCTTTTGTAAAAAATCTTCATTTATCAAAACTTTGATTTTGAAATTTATTTATTGTCATGGAAGAAGCTAGAGCTAATGGAAACTAATTTCTGTGTGTAATAAACGGTAAAGAAAATTTATGGCCAGTGTTGAACGTGATTTATGAAATGAAAGCTTTAGAACAAAATTTTTTACTACTTATTATTTCTGCTTTTGAACTATATTTAAATAATTTAGTGATACGTAGTCTTTTGCCATCGCACAAAACATCGAATATACTCAAGCTTCTCACCAACAAAACAATAGCAACTTCTTTTAAATTCAAAGCATGGGGTGATAATTCTTTATGAACATTATTTTAAGTTTTTGTAGGAAAATTTATGTTCATGTTTTTATCAGTCTAATCACTATCTTTATATTTTGCATAATCTATGCTGTTATAAAAATGTTTCTTACTTTTAATAAAATTTAATATTTCATCATTTAAAACATATAATAGTTTGTTATGAGTTATCAGAATTACTTTGTGTAGGCAGCTAATTATACCATCCCCATTAATTTGTTAACAAACGTTATCTATTTATCTATCTTTGGGAAATTTCACAGGACATTATGGTTCTGTTTTCAATTCTATGAGCAATAATGAAATTTGTTAATCGGTCCATCGAACATTATTTTTTAATTTTACAGTTTTAAAGTGTTTCCATAATAATAAATGATTTACAGTAACATTAATTATAGAAGTTTTATATCCCTGCCTTATCACTGAAAGTATTCGTTTAAAATTGATTCCTAAAATGCATAGTTTTCCAGCAAATGGAATTTTGCTATCACATTAGTCCTCTGAAATTTCATGGACTATGTCCAAAGTTTTTTAGGGATCATTGCAGTTTCGTCTTAAATAATTACAGTTACTTTTTGTAATTTTTTTTATTAGTTTTGTACTAAAAAAGCCCCTCTAATGTTATTTAAATCTATGGTAATCGAAGTGTTCTATGACTACTTATCGCTTTAGGTACCAAAATTGAAGCAATTTCCATTCAAGCCATAGATATAACATTTTCCTTTTTTAACAAAAAGTTAAAAATCAATGATTTGTACAAAAATATTTTCCCGAAACCTTCTGGACCATTCATAGAGCATTATCTTGTATCACTATTCTTCAGATGTTATTATTTTATTGGGTTCTGGGAATCGATAATCTTTCCATGATTTTTTTTCAAATTTAATGATTTTATTTCTATGGAATGAAGCATTATTTTGCCCATCGACTTTTAAATCTTCGTTGAAAAAAAACTATAAATAATTCTCAATTAGTCTTACCACAAATATCTTCAGATATTAAAAACCATACAAGAAATTTTCTCAGTTGATATGGCAGTTTAACGTTACAAGCTTTCTTAAGTTTTCTATGTATTTAAAAGTCATGTTTACCTAAACCTAAAGCAATTAAAATATCTTTGAACATAGTAAAGTGTATGTTATTAACTGTTTTCAAAATTTTAAAGATTGAACTCTACTCACCCGATTGAAAATGAGTTCTTAAGAACCTCTTAGAGTCCTTGGATGACACTACATTTAGCTACCCTTTTGTTAAATTATGTCTAATTCTTTTTCTTGTAAGTCAAGTTTTAGCGTAAAATTGAAACAGTAATATTCTGGTAAATTCAGGGATTTAATTTTTTTTATGAAACAATCTATTTTATTTTATTTTTACCAAGCTCTTAATACTGTTTCGTCATTTTTTACAGCTTTCAATATATTATTATCTTGATAAACCAATTTTTGTGATTTGTAATGTATACTAGTAAGTTAAATACGGAATAACTTAGTCCACACAGAGAAACTCTTGCAATCACCATACTACTTTTCTAAGGCTTAAATAGCGACTATCTACATACTTTGATATTTCCTAAAAAATTTCTGTATCACCTCCTTTATCACTTGAATCTGTTTTCGTTAATTATTATCATGCTTTATCTTTTTTTAAGTATAATTTAAAAAATACCTCATACTATAGTTGTTTTAAATAAATAAAGAAATATATATCTTCTTTTTCGAATTTCATTCTAGACTATATTTAAGTTTGTAACTATGTATTAAAACACAAAAAAAATAATATAAGATTTTTTACTTTCGGTAGGCCTTTCCCACTGTATATCGCTTGATAGCGTAGTCCATGACTATTGATGTTATTGAAATACACCCGAGTTACCTTAGCCAACACGTTGTGCCTTACATATATAATGTACTCGTGGACTATGGGAGTCAACACTTGACTTAAGCTTTAGAGGACAGATGACAGACGTAAAAACATCGATTGATCCTCTTGATGGAGTATTCTTACAGCGTCAGAGCGAGTGAAAGAGGCCTTTCGTTGAATTAGGTTACCAAATGAGCGTTTTTCTTGCAGACTGTATTGACAGCAAAGCAGTAGGGTTGCACGATGGCCTTTCATGTTACGATTTCGTGTCTTATGTCATAGCAATACAACAGTACCAATCACTTTTTTCTGATAGGTGTGATTAAGATTTGGGGTCAGTTGTGATACAAGCTTAAATTAGTAATAAAAAAAATACCAAATACAAGTTTAAGTGGGACTTATACCTTTACATATTCCGTAAGTTTTTTCCTGAGAATTTTACTGTCAATTTTGTGTAGAATGAAACAGTTTGTAGATTAAAATTTTATAAGTGGTATGAGGATTTGCCAATTAAAGGCCTAAAAATTTTTCCATTAAACATACTATACAAGTAGTGTATATAAGCATACATATAACTTAAAATTAATTATATACACATGCACTCTAAAACAAGGCTGATCAATTTGTACGTCAGCAAAATACGACACCACTTGATACTCCTATGGAAGACGTTGTTATACGATTATATCGTGTACGAGTCATAGAATGAATAAGCCAATGTGCACGTAACAGATGTGCATGCACACACACACACACACACAACCACCATCATCATCATTCACACATACATATATGTTTGTCTTTTAAAGGTAAAGAAATAGAAAAATCTTTTTAAAGTAGTTTGAATGTCGAAGCAATAGTAGTATAAATTTAATAAATACTTCTTCTTAATTCATTTATCAATTTATTTGAAAACTTAACGGGCCAGAATCCTATACAATATACGACAAAATTTAGTAATAACACAAGGTAAAAATCTAGCATCCATGCTTACAAATACCGATAATGTCTACTACCACCTCACACACCGCATCAGGCACCTCTCAAAGGCAATAATATTACTTGCATTTCTAATTTAAGCAGGAAGAGAGTTCCATATTCTCCTTAGGCGGGTGTTTTTAAACTCATATATCGCTTGCTGTAAATACGGTCTCGAGATCTGGGAGCAATACAATAGGTGAAGCAATACTTGGGTTTTATACAGATAAAATAGTGTGCACACATTAGTGAGTCCCTGCAGCTTCTTATAAAAAATTTCAAAGCTTTGTCCGCTACAGATAAGACAAAGTTAATTTGTTTGTCAAAAGTGGAAAAGTCTTCAAAGACGACACTTAAATCAGGAACTTTAGTAAGTCTTGTCAGCGATCAAAGACCATTAGCCTTGGTCCAATCAATAATCGCATCATGATTATGCTATATTATCTGACAGTTAAAATCTTTATATAGACATTCATACCGTTGGATGTGATGTCAATAGCGAAAAAAAGAATTTAAGATCCATACACGACATTCTTAATATCATTCACGTAAATAAGAAATAAAAGTGGCCCCAGTGTAACCCCTGGGTGACTCCTAATTTAACAGTTACACTATCAGATACAGCCCCATTCCAAATAATAACCTGTTAATGCTTAGTAAGGTATGAGATAAACTATTTAGGCAAAGACTCCCCAAGACCACCAAGACCAGCTGTATGTTATTTTTAGAAAAGTATCTTATGGTTTACAAAATTAAATGATTTTTTAAAATCAGTAGTAATTAAATTACCCTTGGCACTCACATTCAAAGCCTCTTTAATACTACCGCAATACATCAGCAGATGAGGAACAGTAAAACGCCAATGCCTGAACCCATGCTGCTCATCAACCAATACATGACTTAGCATATCATTTACTCCAAGGAAAACAAGCTTATCAAACAACTTAGCCACAGTGCCAAGGATTCAAATAGGTCTTTAATTTTCAACACAAGGATTTTTACCCTTTTTTAAATACAGAAATAACCTGAGACGATCTCTAATACTGCTGAATGTTACCAGTTCTCAACGATTAATTCAAGAGAATAATAAGAGGCTCAAAAAACAGAGAATTTTGAATCTTTATAAAGGAGGCAGAACACAACTCTGGGCCTTTATTTGTATAAATGTTCATACCAATCACTGCCTTTTAGAATTTATCCAGGGAAAATAATAGAGAGTCATGTTTTCTTGGCACCACAATGGCCTCAAGATCGGAGGAGTCAAGGCAATCATTTTTATCACTAGAACCATAAACAAAGAAATTAGAAAACAAATTGGCCCTATTAACAGCAACTGAGGCAGCACGTTCTCCATAAGTGATGGTTATGGACACGTCTCAAACAGAGAGCATCTTGTTAACATATTTCCAAAATTTTTTAAGTATTTTCATATATTTGATTTTAAACTTTATGTACATACTATTTATAACATTTAAGCAAGATCTAAATATACACACCCCTTAAATGCTTGAGCCCAATAAAGTCATCCAATAAACTAGACTGGAGCCAAGTCTTATGCCCTCTCTTTTTCTCGACTATTGGATTAATTAAGGCCAAAAAGTACCATGCAGGTTATGTGTTGAGCTTGTACAACTTTTTAGGAACAAACAGGTTCATGACTTTTTGTAGAACATCATAAAACTTATCAATATTTGACTCAATACTGTCTTATAATAAGGGCCAATTAATACCCTAAATAAATTTACAACCAGTGATATAATGAACATCCACCACACCAAAGTCAAAGTATACACTATCAGCAACATCAGACCAGCAGCTAACACCAGAGACCTTGGAACACGCTGGAAGTAAAACTGTCACAAAGTAAACCCGTAAGCAGAAGATCAAGCAAGAATCTTTTGAGTGGGCCAATTGGGAATAGTTGACGAAGACCCAGCAATGACACTTAATGACTCATTTCTTGAGTATACTTTCAGTGTATACACTCCCAAATGAGATCATTACCATTCCTGCAGATTGGCATGGGGTCGAACAACTCATCCCAAGTTGTACTGGATAGCTTAAGATCTTCAAGCAGGACAATGTTTTAGCTCTGGTATTAACCCAATAAGGTCTTAACAGTATTCATACAGTGACGGTAGCAAGCCATTGGTGATCTAAGGCTTTACTTGTCTTTTCCAATAATGCAAGAGAAATCGGGCACTTTTATACTGAGAAACAATTGCTCAACAATCTCATCAAAGACCAGCAGAGCATTGTCAAATTGCTCTTTCAGTGCTATGAGGACACCACCACCAAGGCTTGAAGAGCCATCTAAATATCTGTCCATTTAGTATAAAACGTCATCAGAAAGACCCAGCTCAGCCCCTTTTCTACCCATAGGTATGTTTTCGTGACCACTATGACATCTGGCTTGGATACAAGTAGCCTAACATTATTACGGAATCCATAGAGCAGAGTGCACAGGCTATTATCATTCTGATAACAGATTGTAAGAAAATCTAGTTCTCTTAAGGGCCTTGTTTAACCAAGGCTCGAGAACTTTTCTTTTTTTTTTTTTTTTGACGACTACAATGCAAAGTGTAGGTACACCCTTCACTAGCCTCACCGTATTCTTGCTGTTGATACTTGTATTCTTGAGCAGCTTAGCTTCTTGTTGCAGGAACTGAAAAAAACTCTTTTGGGTGGCTGTTAGATTCATCGCAGCTGATATACCAGTCAGCAAATTGCGCCACTCAGCTAGGACAGCATTAACATTAGTTCTGGTACTTGTACACACAATGATAGAAAAAATTTTACCGTTTGCCAGCTTACCAACACTACGAATGTTATTTCCCAGCTTAGTTTCTAATTTGAATGATAAGAGAATTTTCTTAACCTTAACAATTATTATACTTCTATTGTTGTTAGAATGCTGAGCAACACCAAACAGCAGTATGTTAAGCATTTTTTTCTATATTTTCTCGTACTTAGCCATAGAATCCTGCAGCTAGGATTAACTCTGTGCAAAGGGACAGTTTATTAGCACAAGCATGTCATAAGGAAGCCGTTGCAAATTTTGTGACAGACCGCCAACTGTCACCTTAATGCCAGAATACTGGTCCACGTCACGAATAATCTTGTGTACATCTTTTTTGATGACCTTTACCTCAGCCTGCAATTCTGCCATGATCAAGGCTGCTCCCGTTACTTCATCCACAGACTTTTCAGAGTTTCAACAGATCAAGCAGAATGGGATTTTTACCATAACTAGAAGTCAATTTGGGGCACCCATAAAACATTATGTGCTTTTTTTCAGCTTCAATACTTATATTGTAGAAGCTGATATATCCACACACTCAAAGATTGGAACAAGTTATTACAGGAATGACACACAATATTCAGGATACAAGCAGCAATGCCCTGGTCACACTGTTTACATCTTGACAGGGTATTCAACTTAACAACATCAGTCAACTTTACCTTAATTAAAAAATTATTAAAAGAGTTGGTTCTGGTAGTCGAAGTATTTCTATAATTTATTTCTAAATTTGGTAGTTGAAGTAAGTTTTTACAAAGCCTTATTTTTGTAAAGCCTTGCATAAAAAATTATTTAGATTTTGTTCATAAATTATTGCCACAAATATTTTCCGCATACTCCGCGGAAAAACCTTTGCCACACACTATGTGGGAAAATCGATTTTCCACACTAATATCAGTGCGGAAAACACCTATTTTCCGTACACTAATTGCGGAAAAACTTGTACGCAACTTGTGTGGGACGATTTCCCGCACTCGTGTGATAGACTCGCACTCGTGGCCGGTGACGGTAATTCGTGCCCAACTGGCACTCGTTCCCATCAACTTTGGCCACTCGTGCGAGTAAATCACGACTCGGGCGAGAAATCGTCTTTTCCGCACTTGTTACGTAAATAACTATTAGAATATTGAAAATCACATAAAAAAATTCTTTAGTAGCCCGTTAATGCGATTTAGAGTTACTTAAAAGAAAAAAATGCTCTGAATCCTTAGAGGAAACTATGTGAAGTCAATCTATCATTTAATTTTTTTAAACTCTTTTTTGTTTCACCCTAGTTTTTGTTACTCAATTATGACAGTAGCATTGTGGAATATTAACATAGTGAACTTTCCTTGCAAAACTATTTTTGTTACGGCCATCAAAACTGTTTTTGAATTTTCCATGGCTCTTAATATATTACTTTTCTCAAATTTTATTTTTTGCTTATTTGCAACATAAACAAGGAAGTTAAACACTGAATGACTTCGTCCACAAAGAGAAAATTCCTGCAACCACTATCCGGCTTTTATAGGGCTGAAACAATGACAATCTACATACTCTGATATTTTGTCAAGTATTTATACATCATTCTCATTATCGCTTACATCTGTTGTAATTTTACAAAATACTCTTTCTTTGTTTATAAATATAATCAAGGTTATATTTTATAGTTCAAATGAAAGCATAAAACTTAACATTAATATGACAGTTGTATAAGAATACCAAAATTTTGTTTTAGGGACCATGAAATAGTTACCTGAAATTTGTTGTTACTTTATTTATATATAAATGGGTTGGTATCACATCTTCAATCATTTTTAATCTACTGTGAATAATCATTTTTTTTTAATGTAATACATTTAGTTAACATTTTTATAAAGTTTTTTGTAGAAACATTTTAGTTGCTGGTAACAAAATCAGATGTCTGATAACTAATTTTTTCATGTTTAAAGTAAGTGGTATTTTGGCTCAAATATTGTTTTCAGTACCTGTAGTAGTAAATGATTTATTGTCAGTATAAAATATAACAATGATATAAGCATAGGGCAGTCCACTTTTGAGAAAGTGTAAGCGTGAGAAATTATTTTTTCGAGAATATTTTACTTGCTTACATCATTTTACATGGGCTTACGTTTTGTACAAAATAATCTAGGAATCATATTCAATACGCGATTAGGAGTAATACTTTTAGGTAACTTTTTTAAAAATTGCTTTATTTATTTCTATTGTGGGTTACATGTATCAGTAAATAATTAATAAATCTGGTTTTCCGAATTTCCACGTTGTTGCCATTGTATCTTGATAGTATCTTTGCATGTACCTCAGATCACTTGTGTATGTTAAAGCTTTAATAGGTATGAAATCACATTACTTGTTAGTTAAGACTAAAAATAAAGTAGGTACATTAAATCATGCTACTTTTATTTTGAAATAGAGTATTGGGGTACCGGCACATAATGTCTGCAGGAGGCAAAGCCTCCATAGTATACATAAGAGCACATGTATCATGCATCTTTAACTCGTTTCTATTTATACACTTATTATATTGATTTGTAGGTAATACTAATAACGCAAATTGTGTCAAGGAAAAAAGAATCTATCTAATATTTATCCATCGTTAAATAAATTAAAGGGAATAATTTTGTACGGTTATCACTAAAAGTCTTAAGTTTTAAATAAACCAACACAATTTATCAAGAAGCAATTTTCTTTTATTGATTTTAGGTTGCATAACTTGCCAGGCTTTTTTTTAAGTTTTTGAGTGGGAAACCTTGAAATATTTTAAGAATAGAAGTGTTGTGTTGTTTTTGAATATTTAATATATTATTGTACTGAATAAAAAAGTTTTATTTTGTGTTTTAAATGATCATAGTACAACTGAAAGATTAGTTCCAGAGCCTTTAAATTACTTAAATGAATTATGGTTTGAATTGTTGTATAAGTTAACTATAAACTTTCTTTTCAATCGTCTATAAATAAGCTCGTGGCATGTATAAATAACTTTTTTTCTACCTAACAGAAAAAGTATTAATTATCCAATAACCTAACAATATGTACATACACATGTAACTGTATATTATAAATACATGTTTCTGATTGATTATGTGTTTACTTAACTTTACATTAATATAAAACAATGCAAGAGTAATACTAATTAAAATTAAAATAATTTACTCCTATTTTTATATTCATGTTGAACATAGTCCTCAATTTTATTTATGGAAAACAACATTCCAAAATATAATTATAGGATAGCTATCAAATAGTCAAAAAAGTTGAAAAATGGTACATCAGTTTTTTGTTTGTTTAAATAACTGAGTTTTTATAATAATTATAAATGTTAGTTAATTAAAATACAATTACTCATATAAATTGTTAATTTCCATTCTTTATTATTACCTTATGATTTATTTAGAAATTAGTTTTTAATAATACATGAAGATGTTTTATCGATAAATAACATTATTTTTAATTCTTTCATTTATCTTATAACTCTGCGATGCCAAATTCTGGTGTGAAAATTATTTACTTGAATCAAGAAGAAAGTCACTCCTTTATTAATTTTATCAGAGTACGTTAAAACTTTAATGCTTTTAATTATTATTTTCAATCATAATATAATAGCATTTAATTGGGTAAGAAATATTAGAGTTGCAATAACCTTAAACTTGTGTTTTATCACTTTTTTTAAAAGGTAACTTTTTATAGAATGTTCGAACTTGTTCTTGATTGTACAAACATTAATGTCAACAAATCTTTATTGATAAATACTTTTTTTAAGGATGTTGAATGACTCTAGAAAAATGTTGTAACCAAATCCAATTATCTGATCCTGTAAAATTTTTTTTTCAATTGAATTTATGTGATTGTGATATTCGGGCGGAGATAAACGCGGAAAATTTTTTTAATACGTGCCTAAAACGAAGATACTTATTATAATTTTTTTTTTTTTTTTTTTACTAAAAAGCAAAAGAAAATAGCTGCTAGAAACCAATATTGCTTGTTGTTGTAAAATATCTGAAACAATGTTACTTACGCTCCAAGAACAGTGTAATATTCAAGAGTAAAATGGTAATAACAGATTCTTGGAGAATCGCTTTCTCGACACGCTCGTGCACATTCGTCTGGTGCTGATAAAGATGGATTTTTCCGTAATTCAGCTGTAGCTCGTTCACTGTAATCCAAAGGTCGCGTTCTTGGAGGTCTTACGGTTACTCCCCTACTACCTAAATTATCGATTCCTCCAAAGCCACTTTGAAAAATGTTTGCATCAGGATGTGTTTGTACTAGTCCATGAGCTGAAGAAAAGTATGCAGATGCTTCATCAGGTGAATATATATTTTCTGTTTTTATTGTAGGGCTCCAGAATGACGATGCTGTTGGCTGATCAATTTCTTTCGAAGATTCTGAAATTTTTCAAGCATTTTAATGTCATAGTAAACAGTTAACTAAGGTATATTTGTATACAATATAAAGATTTTTCTAAAACAAGCCATAATCTCCTGCTTGAATTCCCTCATTTGAAATAAATTGATGCAATCTTGTAAATAAAAGGTTGGATTTATCTCCCTTGTATTGTAACCATAATATTTATGTACTCGCCACGGAAAGGCCTTTGCAACATCCTTAATGTGCTTTCATGATTATCCATAACAATATATTACTCGCTTAGGGATGACAGATAAAAAATCCCTTAGATCTCAGACAACTGATGCCTAAAGCACAGCTGAAGGCGATAAGTCTGCAATCTGAGAGATTTTTTTTGATCTTCTGTAGGTTGTCTGCGATTTTTCAGTAATCCTGTGCCAGGAAAAGAAACTTGCGTTCTGCTAAGAGGGAAAAAAAGTTTTTCCTTTTAACGCACTATGGTGTTAGATTTTTAGAACCATTTGCAATCTGTTTGGATCTTTTACAAGGACTTTGATTCTCTCGTGACTTTCTGGTATTTTGAAAAATTCAAGCTTTCACGAAAAATTAAACTTTGAATGTAGGAAACTTTAATTCTTTTTTAACTGTTAAAAAATAATTTGTCTATTTTGTTTCTACCATGATTTAGCTATCATAAGTCTAATAAATACATTATGTACTCAGTCTATATTTCAATAAATAATCACTTCATACATTCATAGTTACCATTGAATGTTACAGTACAGAAATTACTTCTACTAAGTAAAAGTGAAAACACTTTCTGAAGCCATACGTTTCAAAAAATAAAAAAAATAACCAAAAAATTTTGTACACACTAAGTGAGTTAAAAGGTAATAGCAAAACCTTTTAAAATTTATGATTTTTTAAAACGATTATTAAAAAAATCACAAGATGTTTTTTTTTAACGAGCTAATAACAAAGACAGAATACATTGGTTGGAAACTAAGAAAATAATGTCCCGTAATTGCTTAAGCAACAAATGGAACTTTTTCTACATAAAAATCTTTAATTAGTTTATTACATTTGCTCAAAAATATATAAGGAACACCTTGTTTTGTGACCAGATACTCTATTACACGTCGTATTAAACCTATAGCCTCTCGAGCAATAGTCACACCTCCCTGATAGACTAGAATCCAATATTCGAAGAAACTAATGACTTGATGCAGTATTAAACTTATTTCGAACGATAGTTTGTCTTAGAAAACTTAGTTCTTACGTAATGCCGTACTTTTTATCTTCTGAACTAAACTACAGTGAAAAATAGAGCATATGAAATTTGGATATGCATTAAGACAAAAATAACTGTGTACAAGATTCCTTCCTTGTCATGGAAATATCAGTGTCCTAAACAAATAACTTAATGCCGTTAAATAGTTATTGTGCAGTAAATCATGAAAAACTTTTGATTTTCGTCAATTTTACCCTTCTAAAATAGTCATGTGATACTGTACGGTATTCATTGTATGAAATTTAGAACTAGTCCAGCACCTTCTTTGTTCTTCAAGAACAAACACATGATCAGAATGAGTATTTTTGTGGATAAATGTTTTGAAGATATTCGAAAAATTATTACTTAAAGTTAAAACGTCACGTGTTATGTTTTAAATATAATTTTATATCGGTAGTTGCAAAATCTTTAATGGCATTTTTAATCACAAACATGAGCCTCTTAACACAGTTCATTCTGGTAAAAAAATTATAAGTAAGTTTGTCGATTTTTTAAATTGTCTTGTTGTTTATGGCCCTTTATATAAGTATTAGTTAATAACTTTTTAATGTATTAAATGTTGATGCCAGTAAGTTCTTCTTTTACGTTACAATAATAAGATAAATAACAATAAGTAGCAGAACAAGTTTTGCACTTGGTATGGTCACGATTATAAATTATTTCTTGATCTTCTTATCGTGTTAAGGCTGCTTATACATTTTTTTATTACTTTACATTATTCATTCGGGATTACATTTTTTTTTAATCTGTTTATATTTAGTAACATGATTTTTTGACATAAGTAACGTAAACGCATACTTTTTTCTGCAATAAAATGTAATTTCTTAAGGTTCTAAGCTATAAGACTTAAAACTTATGTTCTTAAAATCGTTGAAGCTTTCTTAATTTAATTTTGAATCATAAATATAATAATTTTTTTTCAGATTCTCCACATTCCATGTCATTGAAAAATCACTGTGTAACACGAATTTAACAATTTACATTGAGTCTTACTAAAAAAACCTAAAAACTAAGTTAAACACTAATGCTTGAATTATTACTTGCATTACGAGGAATATTCTCTTCTGATAAAAAGTTAAGCACGATTTAAAATTTTTTTTGTATAAACAGAGAACGCTGCAGAACAAGTCAAAAAAAATTCAGTAGAGGTAGTAAAATATGTAATAAGCACATAAAAGTTGCTCATACTTATGACAAAAAGTTACAGTTACTGTTCAATAGTGGTAAAAATTACGTAAGGTACGCTGCCGCAAGCTGAAACAGCAATAAATACTATCGATGGTGAATATGTATTCAATCTTCGTATGACAGTCATACTATGGCTATGTGATATCATTTCTGATTCTTTATTACTGGTATCCACACAAAATGAAAGTTTTTGCAACCGGAGGTGCATGTCGCTAGGGCAAGCACTAGGCCCGAGGGACCTGCGAAGCTGGGCCCAAGGGACTCCTTAGGTTTGCCCTGCTGAGATTCACCTCCAGCTAGCAACCCTATTTTTTCTACTAAGGGCCCGGTTGCACTCAAAGTCGAAATGTAAGAAAAAACGCCAAAAGTAGGAAAAGTACACTTTACTACACTTAAAATTGTCGTTATACTTTTACCTGTTGAAGCCAGTTATTGACTAATATACACAGCAACAGAATACAATTAGATTAACTATCTATATTACTTGCACTATTATTTGCTTTGTGCAGCAATCTAAAACAACGCTTTTTGCACATGAAAAGATTTTGACACTAGCTAACGAAAATACATAGCCCCTTATGGGCAATGATCCAGGGTAAAAGATCCAGTTATGAGACACTGCTCGTATTTATGAGACACCACCACAAATCTTTAATTGTAAAAGCATTTGTCAACACATAATTCCATGGTAAAAATTTTATTATTAATAATAAGTATGGTGAAAATAATTGTAAAAAGTAAATTTAACTTGCAAAGATATTTATTAAAAAAATATTAAATAAAAAGTAAAAGTGCACCACGTCTCTCCCATTAGTAGCTTCTAAAATGAGGAAAGTGGTGTTAGAAAAAGTGTTACAACTACAATAAAAATTTCTCTATGTCATAGGAAAGTTAAATCATACTGGCCATGTTATAAAAATGACCATGCTACGTAGTAAAACCTGATTAGATACTCACGTATTGTTAAAATACCTTAAAATAAAACTTTTACAAATCAGAAAATATGTTTCTCAGAATATTTACACTAATATAACCTGAAATTTGAGACTTAATACGCGTGTATACCTACGGACAATGAACAAATAAATTACTTTTGAACATAGTAATTTTTACCATACCGATTAGCAATGCAGTGATATGAAAAGTTTTTCTATGTCAAATAGAAAATTCTACTGTAGAATGTGAGACATTCTAAAACAATTACAATTGATTCAACTATGTTGTGTTACAAAAGTTATACCATAACAATTTTTACTATGTTAGAGGTAGTAAATTTTGTTATGTCGAATAATAATTTTTAGAGGGCTGCTACATAATAGTATTTATTTTAAATATGATAAAAAATATTTTAAACGTAATAATTTGCGTTAACAGGTGAGTGTGTCTTAGCTTTCCTAAAAATATAGTAATTTTAATTATATTTGTAATACTTTTTAAGATTTCTGTTCTTAGTCTATTCGTATCATGCCATAGGCTTAGATGCTTAAAATAAACTATAGTCTCAAACATTCAAAAGCATTCCCAGGTTAATTAGAAACAAGTTTTTTGTCGTCCCTTACCAATCACTAGTGGAAGTTTTTTTTTTATCAAGTGAGAAACATTTAAGTAACTTTATTAATCTATAAAAATACGTCAAATTAAGACGTGAATTTTAAAGTAGGGTTATTGTTAAATATATTAACTTAGAGGTAGTGGATACAAAAATGTTACACTCGACAAGAGACGAAAAAGTTTTAATTACCAAAAATAAAATAGATTAAATTGGAGTACAAAATACTCTTTCTCCTTACACCAAGAGATCCGATAAGAGTATGCGTGCGCGGCAACGGTCATGTTTTTTCAGTCAATCACTATAAAAAGTACAATACATATACATATCATCCTGTACTCTTAGTAATTATGCCGCACGATAGATATTGCTAGTTACATGACTAATATAAGTTTACTTATACTCTAAGACGCCTCCTTAAATTTATATAACAATCTCCATTTCAACATCTTAACCAACTTTACGTTCAACATATTTCTAAATCTTTCGAACTCATTTTTAACTAAGGTTTTGGTAAATATATCTGCTATATTTTCTTGTAAACTAACTTTTACAATATGAATTTTGTGTTTAGAATAACTTTCGTTTTTAAAGTGATAATCCCAGACGGCATCCACAAATCATAAATAATTCTTTATGAATTCACCAAGAAACTTGTTTTTGTATTCGCAAAGTGTTCCTAAAGTATTCTTAGAGTACTCCTATAATATTAAACTTATGTCTCCTCTTTTGAATTCTTTACAAGTTTGCCAAGAGTTCTTTTTTTTTAAATCTTAATCCATAAAGAGTTCTTAAAGTATTCGTTTGATCCCACGGTACTTGAAAATTAAACTTAAATAAAAATTTATTTCGTTAACAAGTCGGTTTTCTTCTGTACACACTTACTCACTCCAGCTTCGGATATACATTAATATCCGAAAGAAAGTCTGCAGACAAGTGGAATCAAATTCAGGTAGCTAGAGCCCGCGTGTGACAAAAACACGCTTTACCACTCGGCTATCGAGGATTCGGAAATTCCATAACAGTAAACACCTACATTAACTATTTACAAAAACTATCATTCTTTGTTATTTTAATTTCCTCTTATGATTAAAAAATTAAGTGAAAAATCTCTCTGCTCTTCTCGCTTATGGACAACGCTATCTTATAACTTTTTATTACACGCGCACTTATCTCTACATATTATAGCGAGGTCGTACGATCTGGATTATGTATTATTGTAAGTACATGATCTTATAATGCGAATTATAAAATAAAGTCTTCGGACGTGTAATAGAAATTATTTTTAACACAAATAAATACCAAATTGAGATTGCAAAATAAATCGCATAATCATAGCGAGCTTCCATATTGAGGACAAGCTTCGGAGCTTCACCATAAACATGATTAACTTTCAACCTTAAGACTCCCAGTGCTTTCGTAGCGCAGGTGGCTCGCACGCGTGTCTATCGATTCGTTTTTGCCTTCTCGGGTTTGAATTTCAGTATGGAAGATGACTTTTTTTTCTGTTTTAGTGGTCTTACTGGTTATTCTGTATTTTTTACTTGACGAACTTTTTTATTATTAATACTTATGTAGACATTTAAATTTAAATTAAATATTAAATCCTTTAAATAATTTTATTTTCATCGTCCAATAAGCTGCAGATTGTATTTTTGTATCTTATACATATTTTTTCATTTAACTTTTATTCGGTACATATAAATAAGTTTTTTGCTATTTCGAGAAAGAAACAATAAATAGGATGTCGTATAAAGATTTTTCTTATAACTTAATAATAATTCTTCCGATTTATTTTAAATTTTAGTGACAGCTTATTTCGTGCCGTTTTATTTGTTAAAAAGTAAAGCAGTGTTAAAAAACAATAAAAAATTCATGCACAAACGAAAAAAGTCTCAAAATAATAAATAATTGAAGTTTAATTCATTTTTTGTAGCAATAGGCAAAAATCAATTAAGTAGTGCACCATAATAAACTTTTACTACCTTCTCAAATATTAAATTTTTACTTACGTGTCTACCTAATTAATAGTAATAGAAGACTTTAAGTAAAAAAAGTTAACAAATAATTAATAAGGCCTTCAAAGTGATTTGAAAAAAATCAGATCACATGGACGAAGAGTCGATGTACTCATGAACATAGTACTCTTTTCATGAACCTAACTGTAAATCCTTTGTTACAAATAAGTATTTTAAAACTCTCAAAGAATGTTCATAATGTATTTTATCATAACAATTTTGAAATATTCTCAAATAATTTACACTGAAGCTAATGTCAGGTCTAGTTCCTGTACTTACTTGCAAAAGCGCTTTAATTAAGTTTCTAAACTTATTATCATTACACACTGATTTCACTGCTTCCAATTTGAAATTTTGTTCCATAGGAACTGCATACAATTTTAAATCTTAAAAGTTATAATTTCTAAGTCATCCACAAAAAATAATAAATATGCTACATCATTTTTGTCATTTAAGATATACAAGCAACTATCATTTTTGCTTCCTTTACAATTAAAACTTTTTAAATAAGTATCAAACGCTCGTATCAAGCTCTTGGGCTTTCTTTTAATCCATACAAAGCTTTATCTAATTTTAATACTTTATTAGAGCTATCATCATAGCCTTGTGACTATTTTACATACACTTCAGATTTTACCTTTCCATTTAAAAACGATGTTTCGACATCCATCTGTTCATTTCATAAATTGTTTTGACAACAATTAGAAAGAAACATTTTAAAAGTTTGTACTATTGTAACTGGTGAATGAGTATTATCAATGAAATTATTTTGCTGGTATTCACTAACAACTAATTTAGCTTTAAAAGTATCATTAGTCTTTTTAGTATAAGCCCATTTTAAGTCAAAGGTTTTCTTATCATTTGCTTTATTCACAGAAATCCAAGTTTTATTCTTATTTTATCAATCTATTTCTCCATCCATTGCCTTTTGCCAATTTTTAGACTCGTTACTATTCAGCACATCATTATGAGAAACAGGTGTCTTAGCATTTGTATAATTTATACAAATAATATTACTATATGCGAAATTTTCATCTTCGTATCTTTTAGACTGCCTCTTTTCCCTAGTTGACCGTCATAAATTAAAACTTTTATTTTCATCATCACCGTTTTTTTTTGAATCACCACTTGTATTTTTAACATTGTTTTTATTTGAATGAATTTTTACTATGTCATCTTCTGATTTTAAACTATTACCATCTGTGCCACCTTCAATAATATCAACATGTCTAGCTACTACTATATTATTATTCATCAGAACTCTACAACCAATATTTTCATAATCTAACAAAATTCAAATAAATTAACAACATTTTAAATCTCTTTTCTGTTTGGAGACTCTCACAAAAACGCTACTTCCATAAATTTATTATTTCTTTATTTTAGGCTTTTCCCCGAATACAATTTTAAAAGCAATTTTATTTTGTTCAACAGTATTAGTAATTATGCAATTTTTAAAATAAGCTGCTCTTTTAACTGCTTCTGATCATAATCTATTATGAATTTTTGCCTCTTTTAATAAATACCTAGACATATCCATTATATCCCTGTTATACTTTTCTGCAATTCCATTTAATTCATGTACGTAAGGTGGACACCGTTCTAAAGATATACCTTTTTCTCTAGAAAAATTACTTACATCATTATTAATATACTTCTTATCATCGTCTTTTCTGTCTTACTCTCAACTAAGTTTACATAGTCAACAAAACAATTACATACTTGATATTTTTATTTAAGACAATGAGCTGTAGCTACTTTCCTGTAATTATCGATAAGACTCAAAAAATAATTTTTTATTAGCTAGTAGTACTAAGTGGTCCATTCAAATCGGTATGTACAATTTCTAAAATATCTTTGACCCTTGACCTTTCACATTTAAATGGCAAATCATGCATATTATTTTCCCAATAAATCCCACATTTTGAATAATCAGTTTTTCATTCCTTGAGTAAACCATCAAGCATTTTCTTAACACACATTGTCTTTAAATAATTAAAATTTACGTGACCTAGTGTTATATGCAGTTTTTTTTTTCTGTTAACTCATTCTTCATCATGAAATTTAACCCACTTTCCATAATTTCACTTGTCATATAATGAATATCATCATTTTTAATAGCCAACGCAATTATATTTCCATTTTTATTAAAATGTTTGACATATTTTCTATTGACACATTCTAATTTGTTTTTATTACTTATTAAATTTCCATCCATATCTTTAACAAAAAAACGTTTTTCATTATTCTCATTTTACTTTGACCATAGAAATTGAACTTGTACCTAATATAACTGTCTTTAATCGCTTTTAAGGACGTTTATCACAGTTAGCTGGGCAAAACTCGAGAGCAGTGAGGGAGGAGCGAGCATGTGGCAGCGCCAGAAATTGTTTTGCACGCATTTGTATACCTATACATAGGCGTCTGATACTGTTTTTTTTTATTTTATCGCAAAAATAACTTGTCAAGCCCACTGAAAATTCAGTATAATATCAGTCTGATGGTATTGTGTCATGCAAAAAAAAATCGACAAATTCTCCAGACCATTTTCTTATAAATCCCATTTTTATGTGACTCTTCCATAAGGTTACGTGTTAAATTTGAGTATTATCAATATTTAATATCTAAACAACGGTGTTGTGAAATGGTCTCGAATTCTATATCTGACTTTCTAACATCATCACGAGTATCCTACAAAAATTTCAGGAAGATCCTTCAGAAAACGCTATGTATGATAAACGTCCCCAAAGACCTACCGTCTCCTACTTTTACATTCACAGGCTCTTTTAAATCAACAGATTTACGAAAATATCGATGATGATGTATAACATATGATCTGAGCAATAACTATCGAGTAACCACTCAACCTTACTAACACAGCTATTTACTTAAATACGTCACTCATTAGGTCTTTCTTAAATCCCGCATTAAAACTACTTATATTGCCATCTTCGTTTTGATGCCTTTGATTATTCTGCTGCTAATCACCTCCTCTACGATGTTGGCTAGAGCCTTTTTTAGCTTCACAACCTTGTCCTCGGCCGCTGCCTGTGCTACCTTGATGTTGCCACTGCTGTTGTTGTTGGCGCCCGCCTCACTGCTGCTACGCATCACTGTACTCCCATAAATTATTGCTGTGTCTCGTTTTTCTACATTGTGTCTTAAAATGTCCATGTTTACCGCACCTAAAACATGCTCCATCTTTTTTCTTTAAGTTTTAAATTCACTCAAACTGTTTTTACTTCCATCTTCCTTTTCTTTCATTTCACACATTTTTATTTTACTTTTTACGCCCTCAACTGTTTGATCAGATTCTTTTAACACGGGAATTAAATTACCAATATAACTTAATGAACTTGGAAACATTTTAATCATGTACCTTTATTCTTTTTTCAGTCACATTTGCACCAGAACTTTTTTATTCATTAATAAATACTTCAAATCCAGTGAAAAATGCACTCAAGTCTTCAAAGTCTTTTGACTTGAATTTTTCCAACAAATCATTTAAAATCCCACTATATACAAAATTAATTGCCTTTAAGCCCTTTTCGATAAGCTCTTCTTCTGTATCCGTCCTTGTCATGGCTCTTGTTGCTACTTTATTGCATTTTTTTAGTGTTAGAATCATCATGATTCTGCTTTTCCAACACTCAAAATCTTTTTCATCAAACACTAGAAGTTTTACTTCATCTGCCATTTTGGCTTCTTCTTTTCCGTTAGAATGTGCTAGAACTTTCTTTATTATAAGTTCTTTTTTTATTGTTTTCTCGAAACATTTTTTAAAATATTCTATAACGGTTGGATTGACACTATCTTCTAATTTCATTAGTGTTGGATTGACGCTTTCACTCGAACCCATAGTAGTTGATTATCACGGGCCTCCAGAGCAACACGTAAAAATCAAAAAGGCGAGACACTAACCATGCACTGCTACCACGTTTAATATACTTACTAAAAGGTAGTGGATCAAAAAATGCTACACCCTATAATATACAAACAAAAAAATTTAACAATAATAAACTAAATTTAATTGGATTACAAAATACTCTCGATTTTTGCACTGAGAGACCCGACGAGATCATGCATGAGTGGCAATAGTTGTGTTCTTTCAGTTCATCACTATACAAAGTACAACACATACCTATTGTCCCGTACTCTAAGTATTGATGCCACACTATAGTTGTCACTGGTTACACAACCAATACAAATATACTTGTATTCTAACAGTAATACTTCTAACCTATCAAGTATATTAACGTGTAAACCTAACGTGCAGATCTACGTGCAACACTAACAATAAGAAATTTTTATTTATTTGTCTTTAGATAACTTTTATGATTAAGAAATAGATATTGTAACCGAATAGATTCTTTTTAAACAAAATTAGTAAAATATACGATTAAAACAAGAAAATTAAAAAAATTATAAGGTGTTAAAAAGTAACACATCAAAAAATAACAAATCTGGTATTGTTATTAAGAAAAATACCAAAAAAAGGCCAGAGAAATGGAATTATAAAAAGAAGAAACCAGTCGTAAGAGGTCTATGGGCCTCTGGTCAAATCGAAGCTCCATTCGCTTTTTTGTCGACGTTGGGTACAAGCAGTCATAATGTGTACGATAAAATACTAAGTCAATAAAATAAAAAATTTAATGATAAAAAATATTTATCAGGTATGTGATGCATAACATTTATTTACAGGAATATTAAAAAAAAAAGAAAACATATTATTAAGAGTAAATCAACTAAGTTAATGAAAATTAATGAAAAAACGAAGTATTTTATCGCGGATTATAATGGGATATATACTCCCCATGTATTTTCTGTGTATAAAGATGGTTGGGAACGGGGACCTTTCAGTTAGAAAGTGTAAGAAAAAAGCGTGCTTTTTTTAAGGAGAAGATACACAGCAGTAGGAGTAACACAGAGAGAGAGCCAGCCCAGGGACCCATCAGCCAGAATGCGTAAAGAAAGAGCGCGCACTTATAGAAAGGGGAAGACAGAGCAGTACGCTGGGGGGCCACAATCACATAACGAATAGAAAATTGGTGTCAAATTTAAATATTAAAACTAATATAATAAATAATATTAATGCTATGTACACTATTAAATAGTATTATTTTAATAAAGTTTTTTAACAATTAGTTTTTGCATGAATGGCAGATCGATGCAGATAGCCCTTATTGATTAAGCGGGTATTTATAATATGGTATAACCTCCAATGATTACGAAATACGCCATATTTTTAAAATGAAACAAGATAAAGCAAAAATGTTAAGTTCCACATATTTTCGAGAGGGGATACAAATGTCATGACACACAAAAATAAAGGCGTTGAGTTATGAAAAAACATAACCTTAATTTTTGATGTTCCATGTACTTTTATGTAATGAACTGGAAAAATCGTAGGAAAAGTTAAATTACGTTTAATGCAGGAGAATAACGAAACAGAAATGATTTTCCATAGTCATGGGTGCACATAACCTTCAAATATTAAAAATATGCTATATCTTCTAAAGGAAGCAAGATATAGAAAAAATAGCAAATTTTACATATTTCCTAAAGGGAAGAAAAACATCGTGGCATAAAAAAAGAGAGATTTTCAGTTATGTGCAGACATACCATTAATTATCAGTATTTTTAATATTTATCTATAAAATCAAGGCGGAAAATTTGTGGAAAAATTGTAGCATATTTGCAAAATAATTAAAAATGTACAGGATATATTTCTCACTTCTTGCCTAACAATAAGATTACAAATTATTTTGAAAAGTTTCTGAGCCTTTCATATAGGACAAATGTATAGGGGAGACATAAATATACGACCGTAACCCACGAAAAAAAAGTATATACTGAACTCGCATGTACTTACAAACCTTATATTTTACAGTATACATGGAATTTCTACGTACATGCTAGAATTTCCTTCTTACCACGGGACTCTGAGTCCCACACTTTGGTTTTTTTTTTATGTTCGCACATGTTTTATGAAATAAGAAAAAAGGAAATACATAAATTGTAACTGCTAACATAACAGTACAATCGTTTTTGCGAAACAACAATTAAGTTTACAATAGCGCTTTTAATTATCACTTTAAAAAATTAATCAACAGAAGCTAATAATTTTTCTTAAGTTTAAAAAAAAGCTTTTTATTGTGCAATGTTACATCTATGTTTACTTATGGTTTCTTTTAAATTAACCAAGTAGTTTTTTTTTACACTGTTCAAACTTTTTTAGTTAAAATAACTTTTTTCAGCTTTGTGTTACCATTGGTACGTTATAACAATAAATAATGAATTCACAAAAATGTCTATTTAGCATAAATCTTGATGACCAAAAAGATTGGCGGTCGTAAAATTACTCTAAGAGCAATAGAAGCAGAGATGAAAGCAAAAATCTAAATAAAAAGTTGGCAACTAATCTCACACTTTTGAATAAATAAGTGAACTTCTGATTTAGATACAACTATTTTTCCTGTATTTCTGGGCAAATTCTGTAGGGAAATGACTAATTTCTTTTTTTACTGAAAAATACGAGATGAAATGATATCTTTCATTTTTTGGCAACAAACTAAACAGCCCATTTTACGGTCACTAAAATTATTGTAATGGTGCAGGGTGCGAGAAGCAAGAAGAGACTAGTACATTATATGTTGATTTAAGCTATATGCATATACTTACAGCAGCCACTGTGAATGTGTAAGTAGTGCTGACAGTACGTAGCTTGCGGTGCATGGTGGAGGAGCTACTAGCCGAGTACAACCGAAGGAGGCCGAACAAAAAAAGAGCCATTAGATCCTTCGGAGAGAGAGAAAGAGAGAGAGAAAGAGCTGCCTGCGTTAATGTATATAACTTTATTCACGGCTCTATAACTACAGCGAGATCGGAAAAAAGTCTTTTAACATTTTTCAGAGTCTAGTCCCCATGTGTCTAAAACTAACAAGAGAAAAGGAACGTCGTTCCAAAAGTTATTCTGAAACCAATCTACAAAATGCTTTTGAAGCCTCTGATTCTACAATGGCACTTCGAAAAGTTGCAAAAGTATTTGGTATATTAGTGTTGATTTTATCAAGAAAGAAGCAAAATTCAAGTCAAAGCAAGACTGTACCACTTCCTACATTATTGGAAACAGAAGAAAAGAAAATAATCCACTAGATTTTGTATAGAGCAGCAGAAGAAGTCTAGTAACTATTAAGTTAGAAAAAATGCTTTCCAGAACAAGAAGACTATTTAAAAAGCGAAAATTTATTGAATATTTTAGTGAGAAGTATATTTAATTGTCATGAAACGAGCATATTATTCAATCCCAGTTCTAATAAGGTATTGATTGGAATAGGAGCTTACTTGGATTATAATATATTGTTGGTTAAGGAAAAAATGTTCAACAGCTCTTTTTATGTACAGTGCATCAGGTATTTAAGCTCCACTGATGGTAATGTACCCATACAAAGGAAGTATTCTAAAATAATTTATGCAAAATATACTTTCCGGATAGGATCTTGGAAATTCTGATAACCAATGGATAAGAATCGAATGTTTTTATGAGTATATTACTAATATTTTTCACCCATAGCTTTTAGAAGAAAGCATTAAGTTTCCTGTAGTCATATATTTAGATGGACACTTATCTCACACGACATTTCCTTTCGTTTTTGTCCGTCCAGGAAAAAAATTGAGTTGATTGCGCTTCATTCTAACTTAACTGACATAATACAACCGTTTGACATTGCATACTAAAAAAAATGTAAAAAAAATCTGTTCTTTTGTTGAAAAGTTTAAATAATGACAATGTTATCAACAAAGAGGATTTTTTAAAAGTTTAAAAATTCATACTTGATAATTTTAAGGAAAAAAGCAGTGTTATTATCAGTCAATTTAAAGCAATAGGTCTTATTTTGTTATTTTTTTAGGCAATGGAATACGTTGTTTAGTGTAAGAATAATAAATAAGTTGATTGTGTCAATAAGAAGCAAGTTTTAAAATATGTTTAAACAGAAAATATTTCACGTATAATACAAGCTATTGATTGGTTTAAGTTAGATGGTTAAGTATCTATCCAAAACACTGTAAAAATGATTTCAAGACTGCGATGCTAAAGGAGTGTTAACCAACGACATTGAAAAATTGAAAATAAGTCTTTGTAAAATATTAGTCTTGTTTTAAAAATGATGGTCTGCTAAGTAAATAATTCGTACAAATTCTGTGAGAACTGACAACTCCAACAGCTCAGTAAAAATAATATGACTGCTTAATCAGTAGAAATATTGATTACAAAATTGTGCTTGCATACACAAATTTTATAATAAATAAACTTTTCGTGTACTCGATACAATACGAATCTTTCTATAAAACTGTTCAAAGAGATTATTTAATACTAACATAATTATTTAGATAAAGACTTGTTTCGCTGCAAATCTTGTATAAAGAATCAAATTTTTTATTTTAAATACGTAAACGAGATTTATAACAGGAGAAGATAAGCAACAACAGAAAAACAGTATGTTTAGTTTATTTTACATAAAACTGGTTTAAATAAACATTTCTAGCTTCAGATAGCATTAAAGACTTAGAAGTAAAATACATGGAATAAAATCACAATTGTTGAAACGATTACGTATCAATTGACTTCGATTATATTTACAAAACTGTTTTCAATTTGTTGAAATCAATAAATAATTTCCATTGTAGTAAATGTCTTGAATAAAAAAACTATTTTCCATTACATGCGTATTTCGTAGTATTCACATTGTAACTCGTTGTAACATTCTACTAGCATTTACTCTTAAATATCATTACTAATAAGTTGTTTCTACTTTTATTTATTAAAATATTGTAAGATCCAATGCATTCTACACTTTTTGAGAATAATTATAACTTTCTCTTACTAAATATTTCCCCTTAACATTCTCCTTCTTTTACTCTTTCTTAAAATAGCATAAGACTCTTTGTTGAGTTATGTATGCCATTAAGCTCATTGATAAGAATGTGTCCAATTTGTAAGAACAAGAAACTTGTTATTTTCTGAAACTCATCATGTTTCTGTCATAGTAATTGTTTTACAATAATTTTTTATTACCTTATATATTATTGGAACTTCAAAGATGTCTTTTCTTTGTAACACTGCTTTTTGACCTGAAAGCAAAAACAGGTGCCAACGCAGCGTTACCAAATCTCCTTCACATACGTCACCTTTGTTCCTCTTACCTCATGGGTTTCTTCTCCTGAAAAAGAGAGATTAGCGAAAGAGTTCTTCCGTTCTACAGGGAGAATTATTAAACTTACACAAGCAAATATCTTCAACTACTCCTTTATTTAATCACTTACACTAATACACAGTATCTCTTTACACGATATTCTACACAATCGTTCACATCGTTCTCTGAAATACGCTACAGCGACTTCGCCGCACACCACGTTAGCCGCGACCGCACGTCACGTCCACTACGTTCGGCTTGTTCTGGACCAGGAGGGGCTTCTGCTCATCCTAGATCCACGCTACTATGCACTTTCTTTCTCTCTCTCTTTCTCTCTCTCTCTCTCTCTCTCTCTTTCTCTCACCCTCTTCTTTTTGTCTCACAGCGGCTTCCGTAGTCCTTGACAGAAGACCTCGTCGTCCTGGAAGAACACAGCAGCTTCTAGACTCGCACACACCCTTCTCTCTTTTCTTTCAACACTCTACACACATTCCTAAAAGCTCTCTATCTCTCTCTCTCTCTTTTTCTCCCCCTCTCTCTCTCTCTAAGGTTCGTAGCTGTGTACAAGCAAATTTTTCTGCTCCAGGTTTTTATTAGTTTTTTATATATTTATACGTCCGTTGTAGTTCTTTCCAGTTTACACACATTCCTTGGAGCCCAGCACTAGCTCTCACCTTGCTTTTTGGTGCTCGTGGCTTCCTGGTACCCGTTGACAAAGTCTTTTGATTCCTGGTACTGTTCTAACCTCGGTAACTGCCGTTAGTGTATTGTCGTCCTGATTTGGTGTTTCTGCGGGGTTCTGAGTATCGTCTTCACTACCCTAATACAGAGCTGCCTGCTGTGCACACACACGACACCCTGGTTGGAGGTGGATCTGTTCCAGGTTTCTGTTGTTCCGGGAGGTCGCAGGATATCGGCTACCAACCTTTGTTGATTGCCTTTTGCTGAGCAAGTGCTGGTGTTTCGGATTAGTGGTGCGTATTAGCTGATCTGGTGTGACTTGTACGTCTGGCTTTTCTGGCTCAACATCTCCTGAAACAACCTTGCTTAGTTAATGTGTGACCTTGACCTGTGGTTACATCTGGCAGAAGTTTTGATTACTTTTGAAATTCAACTTGATAGTGTTCTTATCAACAGTCGTATCTTTATATATATTGCAATTTACGACTTCAATCGCGTATGCTCTAGTAAGCTTGATGTTTGTCAACCGTTCGATCGTCGGATGTCGTGTTTATATTTGTTTTTGGAGTAAATAAGATAGTGAGAGAGAGGGAGAGTGAGTTTCTCGTACGAACGTTGTGTCTAGTTTAATGCGTGTAACTTAATGTATATGTGTCTTGTGCAAGCCTTTTAATTAAATGTATATGTGCCTCGTGCGAGCGTTTTATGGTTGTGCTTAGTATTATTCTATTGACTAAAATTCTGCCAGTTTTGCAAAATGAACTTTTTATGTTCTGTAGTTATTTTTTGTTACATACTTGTAAATGAACAGCCAAACTACTCTGTGCCCTATGTGCTCTAGATCAGTTTCTAGTCATGGTAAAATTTGTGCAACGTGTAACAGCGTTTACCATAAAAGCTGTGCTTTACAATTACTCACTGTTAAAAGCGCAGAGTCCTGTTGTACAAGGGAATTTAGGGATTTTGCTGGGAGTTCGGGATCGACCCAGCCACTTGACCTATCGCAGCCCCCTATAGATCTACGCTCGCGTGTTTTTGATTCTGCTCGGTTACCAGGTGGCGGATTTATAGATTTATTTATTGCTGGACCTTCCGTGGCGATGCCCTTTGAGTCGGGCCTTCCGTCTGTGACTGCGACTGCGGTGTCGGGTGATGGTGGTGATGTTTCCGTGGCGGAAAATCCTGGACGGACCGACAGCGCGACGCATGGGACAAATCGGGCTCACGGTAATCTTGGTGGTGATGGACTCCTGATTGGCTGGGAGTCATTTACGGGCCAGCAGCAGCTCGCTGCCCTATTTAAGCACATGTCATCGATGAATGCAATAGTAGAAAAGGTTGAGGCTGGCGTGAGCGCAAACGCTAGGGAGATCGCGCAGTTTAGAGAAGAAAACGTGGGCTTCCGCGAGGAGTTTTGGCGTCTTAGAGACTTGAGTAAGAGCGCTACTGCGTCAAGAGAGTTCAAGGTGACTGGGGTGCCATCGAGTGCAGGTATCAAACCGATCAAACTCGTTAAAAGACTTCTCACATTGCTGAGCCTGCAGGGACTCTGTGCTGATATACTGAGGGTGACTCCATTACGGCGCCGTGAGGGTGGGGCAGGTTTTTCTGGTGCTAAGTAGGGTGGGGGGAGTGTTTCGTTTATCTCATTTGCAGTATAGTCAAAATCGGATGACTGCAGAAACTTTATTTTAAAAACTGCTATAGAATTTGGCCAAATAAAGTTTTCGCGATCATTTTACAATATTACAGACGATTGTGTGATAAAACTATACGAGATGCTGCCCTCCTTCACTCATGCTCTGCTTTTGAAGATGAAAGAGAGGGCCAAGGCACTGACTATGCGTACGTCCGGCCACGTGGTGGGGAGGTGTATGTACAGGGAAATGGCACTTCTAAGCGTCTGACCCTTTTCACCGAAGCTGATCTGTCGGCCTTGATGTGACTACCCAGATGGCGGCGTGAGGTGTCTGTCAGGAGTGAGTCCTTTTTCATTCGCGTAGCTCATGTAAATGCAAATTCGATCCACGAGCATCTGCAACTTTCGTCTCACTATTTAGCGCACTACGACATCGATGTCCTTTCGGTTTCAAAAACATGGCTAACACCATATCATTGTTCGTCCCTCTTTAACATTCCCGGGTACGATCTCGTGCATAACGATAGAGGTTTGAGAGTGCCCAGCGGTAGACGACCGTACATGCAGGGTGGTGGAGTTGCATATTACGTGTGCAATACCGATCACTATGATATTGTTTCGGCCCCCCAGATCACTAGACTAAATGAGACGGAGTACATAATTTTGGACCTTAGGGTCGCACCTGGATCGCGCGTTCTGATGGCTTCCGTTTATCGACGCCCTAAGGGCAATGTGTTATACGAATTTTTTAGTACTCTTCAGCGTGTGGCTACCAGATTTTCAGGCACTATTATTGCTAGTGATTTGAATTCGGACCTCCTTAGCAATAATTATTACGGGACGCATTTGCACGGCCTCCTCACTGAAAATTCCTTGTATGCTGTCCCTTTTGGCGCTACGCATCGCTGCGCCACCAACGATACCTGGCTCGATGTTGTGCTGGTGGATTTTGAGCATAGAGTGAGCTCATTTTGGTCATCTGACGTCCCATGTATAAATGGTCATGATTTTCCATGTGTTGACTATGATATTTCAGCGCCTCCAATATTAGTGAAAAACACCATACGCGATTTTCGGTGTTTCAATGCAGAAGCATTTTGTATGGATGTTCGTTCGCGGCTGATGAGCATGGAGATGGCTAGCTTGCCTCTGGATGTTGATCTTCTTGTGAATGATTTCAGCAGTGTCATGCTCCCCCTCTTCAATGCCCATGCTCCTGTGGTGTAGTGCAGCACCCGTCACACGCCTGCCCCATGGTTCAGCGTACAATTAAGAGCTCGTTGCAAGAATCGTGATAGACTATACAAGGAAACGAGGAGGATGCGATGAGGCTTGCGGAGTATTGTCGTGTGAGAGCTCAACTAAAGAAAGACATAGCGGCAGCGCGTGATGACTACCTCCAGCGCTCACTTGAAGAATCGCGCGACTCAGCGACTTGTTGGAGGTTGTTGCGCCGATTTGGTTTGCTAGGTGGTACCCTTGATTCTCCGCTGACTCATATCGCACCTGAGATACTGTCACGTCATTTCTCTGACGTCAAATTTGTGCGCTCACCGTGTGGTATCAGTGAGCTCCAGCACATTTTAGCTGCCGTCCTGGCTGATGGGGTGAGCTTTTCGTTCCAACCCATATCTTCATTGGAGGTTCACCAGGCCACAGCCATCTATATGACGCGAACTAAAGGCCGTAGTTTTGACGGCTTATCATGACCTTATTTTTGTAGCTGCTTATCTATCGTAATTCTCTTCCTTATGTCTGTTTTCAATCAATGTTTTGCAACATGTAGTTATCCAATTGAATAAAAGAAGTCAGTTATTGTCCCTTTGGCAAAGATTCCCCGGCCAGCCAGCCCAGATGACGTGAGACCCATTGCGAACCTGGGCACTTTGCGAAAGTATTTAATGTGATAGTTGCGCAAAGAGTTTCTTCCTACCTAGAAATTCATAATTTAATATCTCTGATGCAGTATGGGTTCATACGCCATCACATTACGCAGTCGGCGTTTCTGAAGATTACCGAGGACACTCATCAGGGTATGGAGTGAGTTATGATAACTATTCTTGTTTTATTCGATATTCGAAGGGCATTTGATTCAATTGATCATGCTGTGCTTTTGCGTACCATGGTTGGTATGGGTTTCTCTGCTGATGCTATTAAGTGGTTCCACTCATATTTATTGGGTCGGTCTCAGGCGGTGTTGACGTTAAACGAAGGTTCCACGGACTTCTTGCCTCGTAACTCGAAAATACCGCAAGGATCCTCCACGGGACCTATCGTTATTCTTATTTTTATAAATTCTGTGCTGTCGGTGCTGCGTCATAGTACGGGCATGCTCTTCGCAGACGACCTGCAGTGCTATATCCAGTGCATTCCATCTGATGTACCCCGAGTGATTCACTTGTTGAATCAGGATATTGGCGGTGTGGTGGCTTGGTCGAATGAATTTGGCTTGATTTTCAGATGGAGCAAGCTCAAGGCTATCTTGCTTGGTACCTGCCAACAGTTGATGCGCTTGGACAAGGTGGCGTTATCACCTATCAAAGCTGGCACGCATATTGTTCCCTTGCATGAGTGTGTTAAGGATTTGAGAGTCCACCTTGCCGATGACCTCACTTGGAATAAGCACGTGGCCACTGTGTGTTCGTGGGTGCATGGTGTCCTTTATCGTTTACAATATAAGGGAGGATTGTTGTCTAGCGAATTTAAGGCAAGGTTGGCTACGGCCCTTATCTGGCCGCATTTTGATTATTCATGCTTGGTTTTTTCTGGATATTTGGCCACGAAGCTCGACCGTTTGTGCAATACTGTTGTTCGATTTGTTTTTAACCTTAACATGATGCTGCATTGAGGCCGTTTTATGCTAGGCTTAAGTGGTTGCGCCCTGGTGTCAGGCGAAATTGCGTGAAATAATAAGCTCTGCCACGTCTAGAGTTTCTGGGATAAGCCCTATATTTTCGAAAATCAGGTAATGCATGCAAAAAAGCTGGTTTCACTTTCGTAACATTTTTCTGCTTTTTTACACAGTACAAGAAAATAAAAATAAAAAATTTTAAAGTAGTACTTTTTAAAACTTATTACTGGCTGTAAACTAACAAATAAACATAGATAATAATTAAAAGCTAGAATACTGAAAAAAATTACCACATTTTCTTATTTTACATACTCATTGTAGAAGAACTATTCCTTAATCACAGTACTAGTTGATTATACAAGCAGAAGTAAAAAAATACTTAGAAGTCAATTGTTTTTCTCTTGCTAACTGTTGCTGAAAATTGCAGAGCTGTTTATTTGTCTTTCACGCAAAGAGAAAAGAGGCATTCCTACTTTACTATTGAACACTAGTTTGTGCTTTTCAAAATCTACTCAATTTAAAGCAGATTCAATATATTATTAACGTAGATTAATTATATAGCACAACGAAGTGCACAAGAAATGGTTTCCAATTATAGAGCTACATTAGTGCTAACAGTCAGAGATTAGTAGGGAAATTGCTGACTGCAATGCTACGGAGTGTGCCCACTTTTCTTCCACTGGTTCGAGCGCTCCGTTGCAGGCAAGCGCCGAATTAGGCGCATTCTTTTTTTTTATTTGAGAAACATGGTAGGGGTATAGGCCTACGAAGAGAGGAGTGGATTCACGTGGAAATGTCTAAATAGGTACATATCTTGAAGAAGCATGGAAGGGGTATATTGAATATGTGCCTACAATGAGAGGAGAAAGGAGTGAATATATCGACTATAGCTACAGCTGAGTGTGTAGTGGAGCGAAAGCAAGCGACCACTGACGAGTCTGTTTCGCTCAACCTTTCCTGTTATATATGAAAACTATATTTGAGTTACCGTGTTCAACCTTATATAAAATTAAAAGCATGCTGGATTATTTTAGAGATTTTGCGTACTTGTCATACGAGTCGTCAGCAGCTGTAGGTTAAACTCCGAAGGTCTTCGATAAACATATTTTACTTTCATGTTTTGTAGAGACGTGCTTGCAGTAGTCGAGTGGACTAATGCCCATGCCATTACTTTTGATATTTTGAAGTTGTAGGTTTGAAAGCAAAGTTACGATTTTTTTTTGTTTTTCTAGAAAAGTTATTTAATTTTTAAGTTAAAATTGTTGAATTCAATAATAAATTATTTTTGTTACATGTATAATTTCTTACGTGTTTACTAACAATATGTTATATCCTTCCATGATACATTTCTGGAAAAAGCATTACCTTGGAAATTATTTTTTAATAGTGACAAAAACAATACTGGCACTACGCGAATCTTTAACTATTTTATCGTCGTGAGAAAATGAAAGGTTTTTTTGGGCCAAATAAGACATGGAAAGAAATAAAACCACCAAAAATTAAGTGAGAAAAACGCCATAGGCATAAAAAACTCACTTTATTGAAATATTATTTTACAAATATAATAAACAAATATAATTTACATAAAGACATAAGTATTGACATATGTTTCTGTATTTCAGTTGTAAACAAATTCAGTTGAAATGGGTTCAAGTCCTTTAAAATCGAAACCGAAGAAGTCAAAGAAATTGACGAATTAAATAAAATGCAATAATAAACAATAAAAAAT
>NW_019379777.1:375060-400291 GCF_000648655.2 Copidosoma floridanum | reverse complement strand
AAAAAAAAAAAAATTAAATGAAACAAACCAAGGAGTATAAATGGATCATGGGACCTACGGTAAGAAGGAAGTTCTTTAGACATGAGATAAGTGCCAAAAAATCAGTAAACATGAGATGTGTGTTGATAAAAGTTATAAAATGAAAACACAATTTCTTAGGTAACAAGAAGGTCAGGGACCTATAGAAAGAATGAAGATCTATAAGAATAAGTACAGAATTCATGTTGTTCAGTAAAACAAAAACTTGGAAAACAAATTTAAAAAAAAATTAGTAAATAAAAAAAATTAGTTTATTACTCACAATGATTGAACTTCACAAGTACTGTATTCATCCACGACGTACTTACAAAGTTAAACCATCGTGAGTACTAAAGTAAAGTTTTTTAAAATTTTTTTTATTCATCTTCAAGTTTTTGTTTTACTGAACTACATGAATCCTGTACTTATTTTAACAGAGCTTCATTATTCCTATGGATCTCGTGACCCCATTGTTACTTGAAAAATTGTATTTCTTTATTTTGTGATAATGTTTGACACACATCTTATGTTTAATTATTTTTCGGCACTCGTCTCATGTTTAAAGAACTTCATTTTTACCGTGCATCCCATGATCCATTCATATTCCTTGTTTGGTTCTCTTCATTTTTTTAATTTTTTTTTTTTAATTTACACTGTTAGTGCTACAGCTACTAATGAGTCAAGTGCTTACCGCATTTTTGTAGTAATACAAAGACATACATAGGCTTCTACTACAGCTTACAATTTTTTTTTTTTTTTCACAATAATCTGATTTTTATTTCAGACAAGCCGAGTATCGTTGTAATCTTGTCAAAAAAAAATTTAAAATAATTTGGAACAAAATTTGGGACGTTTGTAATAAACAACAGATTTTTGTCCATACAAAAAAACTGTACGCTGTAAAAGAAGCCAATGTGTGTCTTAGTAATACTACAAGAATGCCTTAAGCACTTCGATTATGTATAGCTAAAGCACTAAAAGAATGAAATGATGGAAGCAATAACACGTTTTTAAGAGGTTATTTTTTTATTTTTTTTTTTCTTACGACCGTACAATGTACAATATTTTTCGCTTTGTCAAAGAAAAAACTGAAAAGTATTTTTTAACAAAGCGTAGTTTCCTTACTGTTATCATTTTAAAAAAGCAACTATTATTTTCAGTTGTTGGAAAAATAGTACATCAAGCAACGCATTTTTTGAAAGCGTCACTTTTTTAATTTACTGACGTTAAAATAGTAAACACTCAATTTCACATTTGTACCAGTAGTAAATATACTATTCCAGTTGGAGTGAAATAAAAAAGTTTTCTTTAATGCCAAAGACTCGTATAATGTTGTTGAAAAGCTTGTAACTGACAAGAAATTAATTTTGGGAAAAGTTTTGTAGGCTTTGCTAAATACGTTATTTCTGATACTGCTTCATCGGTATGTTCGTATTCTCTACATTTTGTATAAAGTTCGTCATCCATGACTGGTTGATCTTGATTTTTCTTAAAAACTTTTTCACAATCGCATTATTTGCTTTTTCGTAAAGCACTTTTAGCCGTGTAACCACTAAAGTAGGTAATAGCATTTCTCTCATACAAAGTCTACTACTTTTCCTGAATCTAAAGGTGAAAATGTTTCCATCATTTTAGCTGCCTGTAAAAACTCTTGCATTTTCGCTAATTCAAATGTATCAGGTGAATTGTTTGAAGTGGAAGCCAATGAATTCACATCTTCACGATTTCAGCCGTTATTATTCTAGTTGACCAACGAACGGGCTTTTTCTATTTTAACGTTGCGTCGTTGACGCGTATCAATAAAATCAGTATAAATAATGTGTCTAAAAGTAAGACGGTACATTTAACAAATTAGATTTGGATTAAAGCTACCCCTTCCTCCACATCTCAAATAAGTATGCTCGACACTATCTTGATTGTAAAGGTTAGTAGATAAATTGAAGTCCGGACCATTTAATTCGTTTTGAATGTCAGCAAACAGTTGGTAGTCAAAGATAAACCAATAAAATATGCTGGTCTACTCACTCGCTCTGACTTTCCGCATTAACCTGCACGTACCATATATACTGTCCATTTTTTGTACCATTCCACAAAATTTTCCAGGCATTCTTAAATTTCTGAGTAACATCGTGGTAGTGGACGCTTTTGCTTTTGAACATTACGTAGTTTGCATGAATTATAAACGTTAATTACAGTGTCCATTTTGCGAGCAAACTCGGCTGATTTCTTCTATGTATTAGATATCAACCTCTACCATGACAACATTTGGCGGCGAGACTTGTTAATGGTTTAACATTCTTATGTGCGTGTCAGTTGATAATTCGTATCACCTAATGAAAAGGACAGGAAATTCGATTGGAAAGGCGTTCTTCAATTTCAAAGATTAAAGTCCTTATAGCATCCTTGAAACAATCGCATTCATCTTTCCCTTAAGCTTGTGAAAAAAATTACGATCAATAGAAACTATATTTAAATTAATTTATTGATGCAAACTAAGTTTCATAAAATTGTCTTCTGTGCTATATTAATATCAACAAAAATTTTAAAGTTTTACGATTGATATCTGGCTTTTAGCAGAGCTTCAGAGGTAGGACCAAAAGAGTTAGGATACGAGGTCAACTACTAAGTGTTACGATTCCATGGAGATTGCCTTGCTCTATGAACGTTAGCTTGTTTGGCTCTCCTTGGCCACCTATTCCGCTCTATTCTCTTCTTTAAAATAGTGTGGAAAATGTATTACTTATATATGAGAGAAAATCAACGAAAAATTACATTGTAATAGATAAGGGACAAATACTGTACTGCTCTCTCAGTTGAGGCTCATGCTCCTACCTTCTTAACCGATGATTGCTAGTGCAAAAAATACAAATGTAATTTTAATTTGTAGACACTGACTCACAATGTAAAGAAAGTGTTGTTGGATAGGTGGCCGTTAGAAACAATGCAGAATACAAGCAGCTAGAAGAAAAAGAAGCCTTAGCATGAGATCCAGAAGACGGTGAATCGGCAAAAACCTCTAACTCTCTTCACCATACCACTCAAACAGAAGTTAGATACACGTGACCCAAATCGTTCAACAAGTCCTTAAAATTCCTTAAAAAGGTAGCAAAATGTTTTTAAGCAAAAAATTTATAAATTTTGATGGTTTCACAGAAACGTATGACAGTTTGGATAAGCTAGAAGAGAAATTAGAAAAATGCATGAAAATTGATGACGCTTAACAAGAAAATATTACGATGTGGATACAAGTAATAAGACTGCACCAGGATGAAGGCTATGTTGTACAGAGGCAGACAATAGGAAGGCCAAATGGCAATCTAATATCATCAATCTAAATTAACGTAATAATGATACGAAATTCTATAAGTCAATTTATAAATGTTAAGCTTGCATTGTTTCAATGTTCTATAAACTAGCTCTTAAATAAGTTAGAAATAGAGAAATTAGACTACTCTAAGTAGTTAATACACGTACCATGAGCCCCATAAGTCCATTGAGCCATCCCAAAGATTATAGGTTTATCTCAGTATTCTTAGATGATTTATAACTTGTAGGCATTGCTTATCTGATGAAAAAAATAATTTTAATGGGTCATCGGTACGACTCTTTTTAAATAAAAAATATTATAAGCCTAAGAGAGAGAAAAGAGAGGAAGTATGATATTCAAGATGTGATCAAAGCTCATAATTTATAGCAAGATAAACGCTATGAGTGTAAAAAAAATTAGTAGCAGAACTACAGCTATGTACTTCCAACACACTTGAGCACAAGTGCGTATCTGAAAGATGGTATTAAAGTATTAAAAAAAAAAATTAAATAGGGCTGTAATGTATTCAAACGATAGAAAACTACATAGTTCTAATATAATGACACCTCTTTTATCGAAAATGCAAGCAGAGTAACAACTTAACAGAGACAGAATAAAACACGTTGGCTATCTAGTCTATCTAAAGATCCAAAGAAGAACTGGAGCTAAGTTTAAGTTCTTAGGAAAACACGTTATATAGGTAGGATACAGATCGACAGAGTATCTGTTGTACAAACTAGAAGAATCAAAATTTAACGAAAGCAGGAACGAATACTACAACAAAAAACTAGTTTTTAAAGAGTAATACAACAAAGCTAGCTTAAAAGATTGGACGAATTCATTAATCGTCGTTTGTAAAGTTTGAAAAAGAAATTAACCAATCATTTTTTAAAACGAAGAAAGAAAGATGAAAATGAAGTTGATGGAAGAAGCTAGATACTAACATACAAATACATAAAGATACTGACTAAATACATGAGATTCCATTAGAAATTAAGAACTAAGTCGTAATTTTAACGGAAATATCTACAGAACACAAATGTATTGAAAAGCTGTATTATCGAATGATGAATGAAAATGGAAAAATGTAGTAGAAGTTAAGCTAGATTCCATGGAAAAAAATATGTAAAAGATAATAGATGGACTAAAAGTTAGAGAAAAGATAGACCAAATCTAATTAATTCTAAATTTGTGTTTAAAAGAAAGACCTAACCAAGTTGAATCATCAAACTTAAAGCCAGGTTAGTCATTAGAGACTACAAAGATAGAAATAAATATCACCTAAGTGAAATACACTTGTGTGTCACATGCATGCAGATCATCAGATCCGTACTAGTCATTATAAACAATTTCGATTTACAGTCATGCCAGCTAGATGTAAAAACAAGATTTTTGAATGCAAAGATAAACTATAAGATTTATATGGAAATACCCAAAAAGTACGAAGTTTCTGCAGAAATCAAGTTATAAGAAATATGTAAGATACAACGAGCATTGTATGGCCTAAAGAAAAGTCTAAAAAGGTAGAATGACAAATGTAGAAGTATTTCAGTAAAACTTGGCTTCAAAATCTACCAACTTGAACCATGTCTGTTTACTTGGAGGGAGAATAACAGATTTTTAATGCTCTTATCATATCTAGATAACATAGTAATTGCTAGTAGCAACAATTGAAAGCTTAAAAAAATAAAAGGCAAATTAAAGTCCAAGTTTGATATGACTGACATAAGAAATCCAAAAACATTATTACGAATATAGCACTTCCTCTAGAAGACTGCACTGATAAAATGTTGAAGCGTTTCGGCTATAGTGAGATATCCTCAGAAAACATCTATGTTTATTAATTAAGTTGCTTATCATGAAAGGCAAGACAAAGAAGAGTGAGAAAATGAGTTAGAAATTTAAATAGATAGATAACCAACATTTAATAATAGCAAAAAAAAATTAGTCATACAGAGAGTTAGTAGGGTCTCTATGTTATCATTGCATGAGTTAGATGTGAACAGGCAGTACTGTGTAAGCATGTAGGGCTGTGACCCGGATCGAGAACATGCAAAGACACACAAAAACAGGCAGCGGTTAGGGTGTCATTGCGGAGGGAAAGGAAAGACGAGGCTGGGGTCAAAGCTGGAATGTGATATTAGTAGTTCAAATAGAGAACCTGGGCTGACTCCACGAGCGACGTCCACAATCATACTCTTTCATTTTGTTAATTAGCATCAAATAATAACTTGCAATCTAGTAAGATGCGTTCTAAAGACTTTTATGTAAATATAAAAAAGTTAAAGGCTAGAATTCAATAACAGAAAATAAGAGTGATTACTAATCTGCATGATTTTTATTTTTTTTATTTGCACAAGCCCTTATTGCTGGCGTAATACGTTCTGACTTTTAAGGATTCAGTTTATTTGTATCAAGTTTTATTTATTTAACACGAGGCCTGGAAGATAATGGGTATTCCTTTCTGATTTATGCGTATACAGTATTGAAAAAGAAAGCACGTTAACGTTATCCGGCCCCCCAAAGAAGTTGAAAGTCGCAGTATCTGCATGGATTTCGATTACCTCATCAACACAAATGATGGCTTTAGTATGATTTACGTATCCATGGAAAAAATCGTCCAAAGTAAAATCTTAACATTTTTGGGGTATTTTTTTGCAAAAATGTTAGCCCTTTCATTTTTAATAAAAAAAGCAAAGCAGAAGATAATTTTGTTTCGAATAGCACATAACTTATTAAACATTCTTTAGGGTTAAATCCGTCCTTTTTTCTTCAGACAGATCTTTGTGCCTTACAATCCCCTTTTCGAACAATAATTTTGGGAATATATCAGATTTTATCGCGGCGCGCGGTGGCTCGGTCGGCTAGGTCGTGGATTGGCACGCGGGAGACCGTGGTTCGATTTCCGGCCATAGTGCGACTTTTTCGAGCAAGTACCTCTGTGATTCTCACATGTGCTTTTTCACCACGCAATGCTCCTCGAGGAGGGTTTAGGCAACCTCCTCGCAGCATAAATTGCCTAATTCCCCCTACCCCCTCCCAGTAATGGGAGGCCTCCCATCCCCTCATCCCTTCCTTCTCCCAAGTGCTAAGTGCCCATAGTAGTGCCCTTAATAAAGGAGCCGGACGTAGAGCACTCTAATATAAAAAAAAAAAAAAAAAGATTTTATCGTGACCACAAACTAGTGAGAAGGCATTAAAACGCCCAGAAGTAATTTTAATACATATAGTCATGCCATCAACAAGTTGTTGAAATATTATCAATCGGATTCGTTCGTGGCTTAAAAAACTAAGTGAAATTTTCTGGTTTGATAAAATTTTGAATACTAAAACAAGGTAAGTGATTAACTGCTACATCCAAGATAATAACTCTTGCTTTTATGACGAGACTTTTTTTTAAAAGTTGCACATTTTAAAATAATATCATCAAGTATACTCAAGAGCGTAGTCAAGCTTTTTTCTATGAAAACTAATGTGTGGAGTGTATTTCGCGTTTATTTGAAAAAATTTTGTTGTTATCCTTCGATGAAAGTCGAATATCGCATGAGTCATTAACATAATGAAGGGTTGTTCTTAAAACGTTTGAAGTTTTTTCATCTTCCAAGTTCTTAGCATAACAGTCAAACATCCCTAACATAAATAAGTCAAAATAAAATTTAACCACTTTAATTATTTTTTCTAAATAAGTATCCTATTTACCACACCACTATAATTCTACAACTGTATTAACATTTTTTTTATTGGCCAGAAGATCAATTATTTTTTAACAATCCTGAGAGAGCCAATCGGACAACAGAAACCTGCATCATTTTTCTTGATTACTGATAAGAGTAGTGGGGATTTAAACAGCTCGCTCGATTTTGAAGCACCCTTTCACCGAGCTAGTCATGCTCCCAGTCTCCGAGAGATTTAGTGCACCATAAAAGCTGACTCAGTGGCCAAAGAAAAATAGTGACTTATGATTATCACTTACTTATATCTTGTTTCTTGTATAATGCGTCTTAAGCAAGTTTATATTTTGTATTACATAGCTTACGTCAGCTGACTGCTGTTATCTCGTGTAAATTCCTAAATCGAAAAGTAGTTAATTCAATCAAGTTGTTATTCGCATTTATTTTTACTCAAGCTAAGCTGGCACATAAAGTCCAATAAGTTGTTAAACGTGAGTCACAGCGTTTAACGGGTAGCACGATAAGGCCGCTGATGTTTTAAGCGTCTCGGACTTCGGGATCGATTATCGAATTATATCGATCTTTTATTGTGCCAGTTATACCCATGGGTCATGAACATCATGAGTAGATTAGATAATGACTGCAAGACGTTCAAGACACACGTGCTGGTGAAAGCCTTTGCACTTGTGCGAGCAGTGACTTGGCAATCCGCACACGTGATACTACTTACACCAGCTCTTGTAAGCCCTACATACGCCAAGCTTACCTATTTGAGAATTGAAAAATAAATGAAGTTCAAATGAATCCAAATTAAGTAGCGTTTGAGTGCAAGTGTTTATGTTAGTTTTACAAACTCCTGTCTCCTATCTAGTACTCGGATAATCGAGCACAAACGTCCCGTTTATGAAGCCATGATTGCAAGTGGCGTAAACATCATAACTTGTTAAAATGAAAATGGCTTACTTTCGACTATTTTAACATTTTCAAGGTTAAACACTTAATTTTAACATTTCAGCTTGATTTTAGAATTCATATTTAGCACAGTGATCCATCCACAACATTTTAAAATAAAATTTAACTTTTACGTCTTTGTACCAGTTTTCGTTGCCATGTCGCTTTGAATTGAAGTTGAAATAGAGCCTTCATCAAAAAATGCAGAGATTCTTTTAAACGGTTTTTTTAACAAGTATTGGAACACTTTTAAAATACAATTAAAAGTTTTAATCTCGTTACAGCAACTGTTCCAATTCATCACTCGATTACAGTCAATACACGTTGTTTTTTCTTAACAATGATCCTGCACACGAGCTTGCAAAAGCTTGAATGACTACTTTAGATTCTTGGTATGAAATCTCGTAATTCTTTAAAATATACTTTCATCATTGATCTATAAGACAGTAAGTAAGAATATGACCGTCCTTTAAACAATTGTTGCGCAATTTTTTAGATTTAGTGGTTTTTTATCTCTAAAAATTTGAAACCTCACATATTTCTCTACAATTGTCTTTTACAATAAACGTAAAGAGGATCTTTTTTCTGTCTATTATCCTTATTTATACTAAAACTATCATTAGAACTTATAGAAACGTTTATCACAAATAAACTTTTTTGTTTCTATTAATTTGATTCAATCGTTCAGGCTCAGGATCTGAGTCAAATTATCGTATAAGCTTTTGAATTACCTTATTAATTAGATCAGAATGCTGTAAACATCCAAAGTTGTTTAAAGTCCTAATCAGGGAAGCTAAATTTGTTAGTCTAGTAGCTATTTCTATTGAATTCGTTTTCTTGGAATCGACCTTTAGTAATCTCTTATTAAAACGAATTATTTCTAATATTTATCGTGAGTTTGATGATGTTGTCTAGATAACTATAATTACACTGTTAAATTGATAACTTGTATGATACTTTCAATTCCACCCAGTTAAGTAAATCTTCAGAAAATAATGGAGTTGCTCAGCCATTGTTCTGTAATCAATAAAGTATTAATGAAAAATAAAACAGTATTCTTTATAATTTCCAGGGTATTTTCAAGCACATTTACTTATTTAGCGATATCACTACTCAATTGTATAGAACGTGCAGTGCTCTGTAAATTATTTCCTGATAATGTATGTCAATCTTTGCTCTTAAAATTATTTTCAGTACTTAACTCTACATTGATTTGATACCTGTTATTTTCGTTCGAAGAAAATTCATTTTTTAAATCAATGGAAGCTGGAACGACAAGAGCTACAAGATCCAAATCTAGGTCAGGACGATGACGTGGTAGTTGAGCGTAAGCCGTCACTGATGCTGAGATGCCAACGGATGCTGCGAATTCTAGCTGTGAACCAGAACAGCGATGCTGTGCTTTCACGTCAGCTGTTGCTGGCTCAGTCTGAGGGTCCACCATCTCCGCTAAAACGGTACGAGGTAAACATTGACGCAGTACTCGAGTTTCAGCTACCACTGAGGCCACGGCACCAACGGGAGCCGCAAGATGTTCGTCGATTCTTCCATTCGTCCATTCGGCTACAGTTAATGCATGCAGCTACTAATTGATTTTTCTTTGATTCATAAAGTTATGCAACAGCATATTTAAAATTTCTAAAAACAATACGTTAAACTCTATATTAACCAATAAAATAGTTGAGATTTAATAAAAACTGGATAATGAACGTACACTTGTTAAAAAAAAATGTATTTCAATTGTTATTTTTTTATTTGTCTTTCGTCGTGTGCTCCCTTCACATGGAGCGGAATAGAGCCAACGAATATATCAAATATTTAAATTATCAAAGATGCCCGAATAAATTATTGAAGTATTAAAAAAGTATGTTACATACAAACGGACGAACATACTTAGCATTTTTTTTATCAAAAATCCTCATTAAAGGGCAGATAAGCTATAAATTATAAATTGTATTTGTAGGTATAGTAGTTTGAATATTAACCTCATTCGTGAGTTCTATTCTGCTCCATGTAAACGAGGCACACGACGAATGGCTAATAAAAGAATCGACGTATAGTGCTGATTGGTCTATCCCATTTGTTATTTGTTATTCACCAGGCTCATTTCACTACGTGTGATTTTGGCCTAAGTGCCAGCTGCTGCTAGCTCGGCTTAGAGAGGTAGCAAACTCAGCTTAGATGACAGGAGGATAACGTTGACACAGTGCTTAAGTGCGAGCGACCGCTAATGCCATGATTTTGATGAGAGTCGCAAGCTGTTGTTCCAGATTATGTTGGTGATGCTGTGCTTATATACCTTAAAGTTTCAAGATAAAACTCATTCAAAATTAAATTGTTTAATAAAATTTCAAGAATTGAGATGATTAAGACATTATTGTAGCATGTTGCATACTTAACAACTTTTTAGTTTTTTAGGGGTTGAAAAAAAATTTAGTTTAAGAGCAAAGAAGCAGGAACTTCTGTAATATATGAATTGCGTTAATGTGATGTGATTTACAAATAAATAACATGGTTTTTGTTTACTTTTTTTGTTATTTATTTTAATAATATTTAAAAGTAAATTTCGCTGATACTTAAATACACACCCATTGAGTCTACACTGTTATTGTGAATATAAAAGTTTTTTTTTTTCTTCATTATCATGACTACGAAACAAAAACTAGAAATAATATAACTAATATGTAATGTCCCTTTTAATCGACTGTCCAAATAACGTCTAACTTCTGGTTATATGGATGAGCTTGAAGTCGATTATACCATCTAATATTTTATCTGATCACGAAATATAATATTTAAGTTAAAATAGTTAACTATTTGATACGTAGTCCGAATGCCTTAACATTTTTTAAGTTTTAGAACGAGATCGTTTACACGGGTATTTTGAGCATTAGTATGTGTTGTACTTAAAATAACATCAAATCATCTGCCTTTCTGGATTTATATAAATATATATATATGTATATACATATATATATTTACAAAATTAATGAATACTTGTTTGACTTATTTAGAAATTTGGATGTAAACACTGAGTATCATACAACATTTAAGGTAAACAAAACCTAAGTAAAAATTTTTAGGGAATGGCAAATATAAGGAAATCATTCTTCTGACTAATCACTTGATTTTTAAAATAATAAATTATTGTAACTTTTTGTCTAGCTCATAAAATTCTTGCCATAACTTCTCTTTTTATCCGTCTAAATTTAAGCTAGTTTAGTGCGTAATGCGTAGTAATAAATTGTAAAGAAGCTTAGTTTCCTAAGGGGCTTTTCTCAACTAAGGCTTTAGAAATTTTCTTATCACTTTTGAGGTTTAGTATGTAAAATGTAGAAACACTTTTAACCAGCCTTACCGTCTTTTTTATCGGTATAAGTACTATTACATAATTTAGCTTTTCAACACAGAGTCTGGAAAAGACTTCTATTTTGAAGAGAAATCCTTAAGTATTTAGAATAATCAACACTTAATCTGTCTAAGTAGTGTACTAAGTAAATTCAAGTCCAACTTCCATTGATTTTGTCGATAGACGTTATTTTTAATATTTTTTCCACATTTCAACAACTATTTTTATAGACTACTTACTGAAACTCATCCTACTACACACTATTTATCACTATCAAAGCTTATTTAAAACATGAATTTTCTTAAAAAAAAAGAAAAAAATCTTTATGATAGAAAATGTATTCTTTAATTTAGAAAACTTCCTAAATCTGCATAGTAACGTTAATTTAAGAAGGCTAAATAACATAACATAAGACATGTTAAATAACAAGCATAATGTAAGTAAAGCTCCTCAAAGTATCATGAAACATGTATCAAAATAATAGAATATTTATCTAAAAATGAGAAAAACTTTTAGTACACACAAAAAGGCATGTAAGAATAACTACGAGACGTGTTTCCTATGAGAAATAGTCATGTGAACGAGAAAAAAAATAGCTAATGCAGAAATTTTACAAAAAAAAAAAGAAATCATTAAATTTAAAACAGAAGTTGGCAGCTAAAGAAAAACAAATAAGAATTCAAATGAAGACTGAGCAACAAGATTTGGAAGCACAAAGAAAATTGAAATATTGACTTTAGTTGCTAAAAAAGAGGAGCTTGGTAACAAATTGAATTCGATAACAAGCTAAAATGAAATGAGGGATTCAAAAAGAGACTTTTTAATCGTTTTGTATATTTCTAACTATAATTGTATAAAATGAATATGTGTTCGTTGTATTAGGACATCAGTATATAAAACAGCAGTCCATCAGAGAATTGGTGTTTGTTATATATAAACATTTTACTGAGTTGCAGAAATCTATTGATAAAATCAAATAATAATAGCAAATACTTGGGATAAGAGTTTTTAACATATAGGTACAAGTGATGAGCCAAAAAAAGATTTTTTCAGATTCTTACATTTTTTATATTGCTACTTAATATATGACTTGCTCCAAAACAGGTTTGTCATACTAGGCCAGTCACATTGTAGAATTTAAACTTTTTTTTGTCAGTGTGCCAAAAATTATTTTTCTTTATTGTCACAACTACTTTTGCACTATAGAGCATCTGCATCGAATGGGAAAGTAAATGTGTGATACAAAAAGGTTGTATTTTATTGTGATCTAAGACTTTGTCTAAAAAAACATCGTGAAAAATGCAGGTGTTATAATCAAGAGCCAAAAAAACTGTTTTTTATTCTTAAAGTTCACACATACATACATACATACGTACGTACATATCTACCTACATATGTACACACATATTGACATACATTTACATGTACATACATACAGCAAGTCCATGCATAAATACGCCAATTTACTTGTACCGTTTATCAACAAGCTTTTACTTGATGGACAAGATCTGTAGACGCAGCCAACAAAGCATACAATTTATCAGAGTAAGCTAAAACTAATTTAAATTAGCTGCACTACTTTTCTGCTCTAGTAATTAAAAGAAACTACTGATCCTCGGAATCAAAACAATTACCTGTTAGTCCGCAATCTTCGAATAAATTAAGGAATTGTATTGTGCTTATACATAACTTATTAGTCCTTATCTCACTTTCTTTCTATAAATATACAAAAAACAGACAACGAATTATTATAGAAAACTATTTTACTAAGTTTATTTATACAAATATATATTTTTGAGTTATCTTAATTGAGTTTAAATTATTGCTAATAACACAAGTTAGAGTAAAAATTTGTAAGTAATCAAAGTACTAACATTAAAATTAGTTTTCTAGTTAAGTTATGAGTACGCAAACATCACATAGAAGGCTTAACACTATGTTGTTTCAGTTAAGGCGCCCTTAATTCTATTAATTCTACGTCGAAATTGAATACATATTATAACTTGCTAATCAGCTATTTGGAAAATACCGTAGATGATAAATATACTTTTTTAAATTTTTCATTTGTTAATTACTGTAGTAATAATCATCTTCATGTATCGTGTCAGTAGGAGATAGGATTGTTAAAATAACTAATTTCTTTTTTCTAGAGCTGACATATCATATCGTTCTAAAAAACTTATTAAATATTTGACAATTTTACAGTACAAATAAATTAATAATTTACAAACTTTACAAATAAAACCGTGATGAGTAATGAATGTTCTAATAATAATCATTCGACAATGATACATGTATATACATATATGTTTATATAATTTACATGCTTCAACTTTTAGTTTTAAATAAGTCATAAAAAGTACAATTTAATTTGGAATTATGTAGTCGATTTTTTTATAACTGTAAAAACAAAAGTACACAAGCACAAAAGCAAGGACGCAAAGTGAATGGGACTTGCTTTCGAACGGTGCCTGTAACACTGAGTCCACCTAGTTTTAGAAAGGCCTGTTACCAAACCAACGGTCACTGAGCTCGTTAGTGAATCGAAATACTTTTACTCATGAATAAGCTTGTTAAGCATTTAAAAATACTATTGTTAAACAAATTATACTTAAGTTATTAAAAATTTCATTGTTGTCTTGAAGTATATTATAAAACGTACTTCTTTAGAATCAAAATAAATACCTTTTACGAGTGTAACAAAATACACAGTAATACATTTTCGTCACAATAAAGCATAGTCTTACTTGAAAGTAAACAAATTTCTTTTGAAGTCTTTAAACTGTTGCTGATTCATATTACTGACACAAGTTATGTTTCAAATATAAAGTAGTCTTTTGTTCCAAAAAGAGAAATGGTTCTTCCATGGAAATTTGTATTACTTGGCATATGCTACATATTATAATACTAAGACCCAATGGTTGAGAAGATAATATTTTGAACTAAAAACAAGTACGTGCTTAAAAGGACGCAGCAGAGTAATATCAAAAATAGATTATCTCAGCTGCGCTTCTAGAGCAAAGAAAAGGAGGAATACATAACTTACAATTTGTGATTCTTATACTATGAAGCACAATGTTTTGGACACTGATAGTTGTGTGTTTTTCTTAATTTTTCAAATACAGACTTCACCTTATGAGAAATAAGATTTTTCTACCTCCATAAACAATATTAAACAGCAAATCTGTGCAAAAAAGTATAAAAATAACGTTTCTAATTTTTTGAAAGAGCACCCTTTCTTATCTTAACATTAAACAAATGTGCGAAAAAAATAAAACTTTTTTTTCTGTAACTTTCAATTATTCTATGTATTCTACTAGTCTCTGAAACTGTATGGATTATTTAATTACTACTACTAAATTATATTTCCTTAGATTGAAGTACTAAGATAGGGAAAATCCAAGAATTAAAACTTACTTGATAAATTTAACGAAAAAAACTTGTTAGATACATTGTCAATAAAAGCATAACAGAACAAATTTTTTCAAATCTTAAGACGTCCGATTCCAAAAAAAAATTCTGAAGTATAATTATTTTTACAACTTCACCCAGCTTTTTTTTTCATGACTATTTAAATTTAAAATTTTTTCTGACATAGGAAATTCTTTTCCCTACAGTTAAATTAGCATTAGCTTAAGTATCATTGTCAAAACTAATTTAAAAGAAATAACTATTAAAAAAATATCAAACAATCTCTTTGAAGTCTTCAAAAAAACATAGGTAAACTGGTTCTTCTTTCCTATTTATCCTTTTATATGTACACACGTATGTAAAAAAAAGTACTTAAAGTATAAAATATACATATAATACGGCGANTTTTAAAATGACTCATTAATTTATTTATTTTTTTGGTGAGCAAACATGAGCGATAATAAATCCATGAGTTTTTAAGTATTGTTTATTTATGAAACAGTTCTTGAAAAAATGTTTTCTTAGGCAAACAAGCATTGGCATTAAGAAACCCAAATGTTGTTGAACTTAAAGTATAAAATATACATATAATACGGCGACCTAATCTTTGAAAACAAGAAAAATGCTGTATCTCGAGAGGAAAGCAAATTTGGCAAAAAATAATAATTTTTTCGGGTTTTCAGAAGGAGAACTACATGATTAAGAAATACAAATGTAGGGAGGTGGGACTACGCACAAACATACTTTTCATTCCTTTTTTTCTTTCTTTTTTTTCATGCCGCATTTGAAAAGTATATATGGACATTAACAAAATCTTCAAACAAATTTATCATAACACAACCTCTTAAAATTCCAAAAATAGTCATATTTTGATAAGAAAGCTATATAGACCCAAAATAACCATTTTTACGTACTCTATAGAAAAGAAACCACACAAACATAACCTAAATTCTCTCGTTTTTCGACTGTATCTTGAAAAGAACATGTCAAAAAAATTTTTTATTCAGTATGGCATATTTAGAGCATTGATTTAGATGTTGACAAAATCTTTGAAGAAGTTTTGTTACAACATAACCTCTTAAATTTAGAAAATAGTCTTATTTCAGAAGGAAAGCCAGATAGGCTAAGAATAATACCACTTAAAAAAAAAAATTATTCAGGTGCAAATATATTTACCACACGAATTCATAGAAACGGTCGTAATAATTATAAAAGTAATAAGTTAAATTTTGAAGGCAAAGCTACATCCTACATATCTTAATTACAAATTAATTCATTTTTTACTCTCCATTCTGTATTATAAGAATAATTTTCACGGGATCAAAATCTGTATTTTTATTATTAATTTCGAGATGAGTAGAAATTAGTTATAAGCATGGGTAAAATTTAATACTAAATTATAAATAATCGCAGAAAACGAATTAAATGAGAAATTACAATTTTACAATTTAAAATAGCTATGTGTCTATTGCTTTTCTTAATCTTAATTATCTTACTTTGATGGTAGCCCAAATTTAAATAAATTTTTATTAGTCGGATACAATGATTTTGAAAATAATTGATTATACATATATGATGCCATAAAAAATGCACAAATAGTAATTTTTAATAAAAAAAATTTTTGTCCCGCCTAACTGGACAAAAGTACTTTTTTTTGGGGCAGTATAGTAAAAATTCTCGTTTTATCCTGCATTACATGACGAATAATTCGTACCATAAAGCAATTTACATCTGTTGGAACTATGAAAAATGTTACCTCTTAAATGTCAGTTAGTCTTTATTATAGTATAGGTTACAGACCATCATTCACCGTGTGTAGATAAATCGTTCCGACAAATATAAAGTGCCTCGGGTGTATCTACCTGTATTAATTTGTGTATCATAACAAATACAGAAGTACTTGAAATACGCGAATCACGTGTAACATAAGTATTATATATATAAGTATATATATTTCACACATGCGCGTGCTCAAATACGTAATAATAATAAAAACATTTTTACTACTTTACTATCGAATTTTCAAAGACCTATTAAAATAAGGTGTACTCTAATTTCCCAGTTTCTGTTATATCAGTTTAATAACATTTTAGTTGGGAGTTCTACTTCTGCCAGGGGTCACGAGACGCACACTTGGTTTTTTTCAGAATTGTTTTGCAGATTGGAAAACAGTAAATTGATGTGTTTAAGTTATGTATATTTTTTTAAGGGTTACATATAGAAAAGGCAAGCACTTTTTTTTTTAATTTGCACGCTAACACAGATTTATCTATTTTAAACATTTCATTAGTAGTAGCTTAAATTAACTTTCTTCATTTTGCATAAGAACTATTACGCCCTTTTTTCTATTTTCGCACCATAGTGATATTTGGTACAGTTAAAGAGAAAATTTGCAAAATAACTGTTATAGCAACGTAGATAACTAGTAATGTGTAGTATGAATTACATTGTTAACTTTTTTTTGCAGGCACTCAACGTTCATCTATTCATTGCACATACATTTACACAGTTAGAAAATACTGTAATTCTAAGGCACATTTGAAATTGGTTGTAAATCTTGTTGTAAAAGTTGTATTTATTTTCTAGGAGATTTTAATTTAATACATAATTAATAAAAGCATTTTTGAATTTTTTAATGCTACTTAAAATAGAAAATGTTCTGTACAATTCAAACGTATTAAAATAAAACTTTTAATTTTTATTCAATTATTTTGAATATGTTCGTTGACTAAAATAAAGACTTACGTATTAACTATGACCATTGCAAACAATCTCAAAATTAGCACCGTTCTAGAATATTCTCGCACATTTCAAGTATATCTATAAATTTTCAAACAGATTTTTAAATGTACTCTGCGTTTTGTTTCAGTATTTTTATTATTTACAAACAAACTAGGCCTTCAGGTAAGTAAGCATCAGCAATTTGCAACCCAACTATTTTTTTGTAATAATTATAAGTTAATTATTTTCTTAGTCGAACTCAGCATCAGCGATAGGACACCTAACTATTTTTAACCAATATTGATTAATAAATTGATTCCTTAGGCGAACCAATATCGCCGATTTAAACCCAGGTATGTTGGGTTTTATTTTTCAATAAAATGTTTCTTCTGTTATAAATTTAACTGTCTTTTAGTATTGTTCATTAATTAATTTGTACATTAGGACAGCAAGCACCATTACGTAGAAACAAAAATTGTTTATTGGTCAGAGTTTTTCACGAAAGCTTTTCTTAGGCTAGCAAGCACCACTGATTTAAAATCCATTTCCTGTTTAGTATTTTTTCTTAACCAATTGTTACCCTAAGCGATCGGAAGCACAACTATTATTTAGTATTGTTCATGAACAAATTTTTTTCTTGCCAAAGCAATCATCAGTATTAAAAAACGTTCTTTTTTTTTAGTATTCTTTATTAACAAATCGTTTCGTTAGGTGAAACAGCATCAATGATTAAGAACTCACCTGTTTTTAGTAGTTCTTATTATCAATTTATTCCCTAAATCAGTGAATAGACAGATAGTTCTTTTTTCGTATTTATTATTTTTTAAAATGTCTCCTGAGAAAACAAGCATCTATGATAAAAAATTTTACTTGTTTTTTAGGTATTTCTCTTATTAAATTGCATTCTTAGGCAAGCCAACACTGGAAATAAGAAATCCCACTCCCTTTCAGTATAATTCATTAAACAATTTTTTCCTTAGGCAAGCAGGCATCGGTGATTAGAAACTAAATGATTTTTTATGATTATTCTTAAATAAATTTTTGTCTCACGCAAGTGAACATTGGCAATAAGAAGTGCAATGGAATTTCAGTAACAGTTTGTACTACACTTTATTAGTAGGAGAGCAAGCATCGGTGATTAGTAACGTAATTGTCTTTTAAAATGACTCATTAATTTATTTATTTTTTTGGTGAGCAAACATGAGCGATAATAAATCCATGAGTTTTTAAGTATTGTTTATTTATGAAACAGTTCTTGAAAAAATGTTTTCTTAGGCAAACAAGCATTGGCATTAAGAAACCCAAATGTTGTTGAGTATCCCTTACTATTGAATTATTTCTTCAGGTGATCAAGCAGTGAAGATAAAAAATTTAACTCAGTTTTAGTAATAATTATAAATAAAATTTTTTTTTCAAGTGAGCAAGTATTGGCCATTAAAAACCTTACTGTTGTTAATAATTAAATGATAAAATAATGTTTTCTTAGGCACGCAAGCATTGCTGATTAAAAACTCAACTGTTTTTTTAAATTATTCATCAATAAACAGTTCCTCAGGACGGAAAAAACGGGTGATTAGCAGTTTACTGTTGTTTTATAATAAAGAGTTAAGAAAATATTTCCTTAATTAAGAAAGGATGAGCAATTAACAATTCAACTTCTTATCAACAATCTTAATTGATAAAATAAACCTTTGAATGAGTAAGCACTGGCTATAAGTAACCCAAATATTTTTAGTATTATGTGTTATTTAGAGCCGCTCTTAGGCAAGCAAGCATTAGCTATTAGAAACTTAATTATTTTTTTAATAATATTTGTTAACTAAATGTACCCCAAAAGGAAAAGTTAGGAGCATGTAATTAAAAAATATGCCAATCTACGATTAACCATCAGTCATAAGCAATCCATATTTTGATAATTAACTACACTGAATAACAGTGAGGTTGCTTATGGCGAATACTTGTCTGCCTACGAAAACAATTGATTATTGAATAAGATTGAGAGTAGTTGAATTTTTTATCGCTGCTGCTTGTTGCTTAAGGAAAAATTTATTCATCAATCGCTCTTAAAAAGGGTGGGCTTCTAATAAGTGATGCTTGCTTCCCTGAGAAAACAAATAATGAATAAAAAGTACTGAACAACGATTTATTTAATTGTTCCAGATGCTTTCTTGCTTAAGAAAACATTTTATTAATGATAAAAACAAGATAACAGTTAAGTTTATAATAACTACGGTGCTTGTCCAACGAAATGATGTAATAAATAATGCTAAGAACGAATTTGATTTTTAGTATTAAATGCTTGCTTGCCAGAGAACACATATATATTAACTAACTAATGCTGTTTTTTAATAAAACTTATAATCGCTGACGCTTGCTCACCTATGAAAGTATTTTATCAGTCAATAATACTTACAACAGAATAATATCAGTAGGACATCTCATGTCATATAACAGATATACAAAAAAGAACGGACCATTAACTTAGATTCCAACGTTGAAAATTGAAGTTAGCTAAGTTAAGAAAAACTATAAATTGTAAGAATATTGTAAATGCGAATCTGAACCTTCATAACTAATAGTACTTGTAAAATCAGTTAGTTCTGAATTTATCAAACTAATCAAGGTAGCTCCTTTTGCTACTGCTCTAGTCAAGTAGGAGAGTTTCACTCGTGTGTGTGTACGTATATACGTACAGAAGTGTTGGTATTCTGCTACCGTCTGTCATCTATAACCATGAAGCTGATTTTCATGTCTTTCTTGGCAAATATCTTTGTAAAATGATACATATCATATCTTTGTATAATGATAAATTTTTACATGACAGGATTGAGAAGAACAGAGATTTTCTACAAGTGCATCATAATTTGTCTGCTCAGACTTCTTATTGTGAGTTAGAAAATGCTTGTAAAGTTGATATTTTGATGCTCTGCGATATAAACTCGTGTGAAAGGTAAAACTTTGAGCTAAAAAATCTCGAGATTTTGCTCCACTTGGAGTATAAACAAGGACACCGTTGGATTCACTGGATCAAAATCTATTAAATGAAAAATATTTGATTCAGTAGGTTTTTGCAAGGGAGTCATCTTAAATCATCAGATAAGACAAAACTTGGTTGTTGATCAAATTTTTTTTTTTTTAATTGAATATTTCAAGATTCAAATACTTATTAATAAAAACATAATTTTAGCTTTCGGGAACAAATTAAATGCCATGCAAAAATTGAATAGATAACGTATGACAAAAAAACCTTTACAACGACGTGAGATAGAGATGAATAAAAAACACAACTACTGCATTACATAAAATATAAATTTAAACAGTTAAGAGCAAATAAGGGCCGACAGCTACTTTCTGAGGAACAAAAATTAAATTTTTCCGTTTGTAGAACAAATCTAAGAGTTTCGCCATTCACCTAGAAGTTTAGATGTAACAAATTGGCATCTCGTAAAGACCTAAGCCTTCTGTTTTAATTAAAGTATGCTTCAACCGAATACAAATTCTTTTCTTTTTGGTATTATTTTATTTTATTTTATTAACTTTTTTTTGTTACCTTCTTTATTTTTAAAAATTCTTTATAATAGATTATACACTACGGATATTAACAAGGTAGCTGATGTAGCTACAAATGTACAGTTACTAAAACAGTACTATAGGGCAAGGGAAGCCGAAAAATCACTTGAATATCATTAAGTATTACGTAATAAAGCCCTCAATAATTCAGCCTCACATATTAATCAAGCTGCCGTATGCATACCTATATACAGAGGCCAAAATACAACACTTAGAGATTTCTTGCAAGATATAGAAAACGATAGGTCCATTACTTCAAATGAGAAAGAACCTACGTTTTTAAGAACAGTTATTTATAGGCATAAGGGCAGAGCAAGAAGTTCTGTAAATGAATTAACATTGAATACATCAGACGATCTAATGAACCATTGAAAAACATGTTTTCCTTCCTTTTAAACCTACGCTTAATGTATTACTGACATTAATAATTCTCAATGAAACAGGGTGAAAGTGTTTGCAACTTTGACGAGAGAATCTCTCAACTTAATAATAACGGCACTAAGCAGCAAAAATAAAAGCCACTTTTAACAATTTTCTTGAACATTAACAGCTTGATTGAAAATCATGTGTAAAAATAGTTTGCCTTAAAGCATTTATGTGAGGCCTACCCGACGGATTCAATACCAACATGATGTCCAACGTACCAAAAACTTTTGCTGGCACTTTACAGGTAGCTTTAAAAGCCAAAGAAGTTCGAAAAATGTTATTCCCCAATACTCACGCTACCATGTACCATCAAAATTTACGTATTACCTTGCTCAGCAATTACAATCCGCTGCTAAATAAATTGTATTAGTATATTTATTAGTATAATACCAACACAGAAAACATAAACATTTTTCATAGTTTCAGCCCAATTGAACCGATGTACAATAAGTTGAATATGACTTTCTCAACATATACCAACGCAACAATTTATTTTATCCTTATAATCTTAGTGACAAAAAAATTCTCCCCACTACGTTTAATTCAGATAGATAAATAGTGTCATTCAGCTCTGTAATATTGAAACAACGACTCCACCCATCAATTTTCAAAATTGTGTCAGAAATCAAATGAAATATCATTTTACTAACTTTTGATCAACTCGTGAAAAAACCATCGGCCGCACACAACCAAAACAACATCAAAATCAAGTAGTAGCGTGTATACCACATGCCAGCCATAATGAGAGTTCCAATGGAAGTTTCTATAATGCAAGCTAATACAGTATGATGGAATCAGCTTTTTAAATCGGAAAATTATTAGCAGCATTAAAAAATCATTATCGCAAACTTTTTGTATTCATAACAAATTGTACTACTTTCAAACACCTAAAAAGTTCAGAAAAGGCCCCAAAAAAATGTTAAAAGCAGCCAAAACAGGTTATTGCACCTAAAAAAAATTAAAAATCGTTAAAAAAAAGCCAAATACAAAAAAAGTTTGCGATTCTATGACAAAAAGGATAAGCCAAGTTGAGCACCAATAGGTTAAGCCGTTTTTTCGAAAAATGCAAAAAACTGTTATTTTTGGCCATTTTGAAAAATTTAATAATTCATGTTCATATAAATACTTAGAGCTCAAATTTACAAAGACGGTAAGCATCAGTGCCCTTAACATACACACTAAATTTCAGCAAGATCAGTAGTAAACTGTTCGCAAACCGCTAAGAAAACTAAAAAAAGGTCGTTTCGTAAAATGTCCATAAAAAAGTTTTGGTGCAACCTAGCTTCATTTTTCAAAAACGGTCAAGTGCAACCACCATACCATGTAATGTCTTAAAAAAGGAGAACGAAAAAGAACTTATCAACAATTTCAGTCATCTTTCTGCATGAATCACGATACTTTACTGTATACAGATACAGTAAAGTATGAACATGAGTAGTACCAATTGAAACAAAAACTAAATCACTACTTCCAACTTTTAAACAATTCCACACTCACTAAGGTAGCACAACATTATCTACAATGAATTCAGCACGGAAGATTTGGAACAGGAAAACCTCAAGAAATAAGACTTCATATTCTAAATTGTACTGATATATAAACATAACTTCTGTATCCTATATCTAAATTTAATGTAGTTTATCACTGTTACTATGTAAATAAAAAAAAGCTTTTTAAGAACTTGACATCGCTTCAACAGTTTTCGCTCTTATCATTACTGATAACGGCAATAAACTAAGAATGCAGGGGGGGGTACCATGTCATATAGTTAATATTTATTACTTGAAACCACATACTTCTAGTTTTAAATTATGAAAAGCGATTGCTCAGAGATCTTTGAACATAGATCCAAATACTTGCTCCTCAAATTGCGTGACGTATAACTTTTTTTTTTTTTAACAACTTACTATCGCCAAACTAGAACTACGTGTGTAGTCTCCAAACGATCCTATAAAGCGCTCATCTTATAAGATCAATTTGCACTACTATCCAAAAATGTGAGCAATAAAAAATTTTAACATTCTTTATCGCGTATATCCACAAGAAATATCATATACAATTTCGACAACAGCTTGTACTTACCGTAAATCCAAGAGATCAGCAGTTTAACCATCCATTAGTATATTATTATTGTACCACGACTGTGCTTGTGTCAATCAAAAGTAATTATAGGTTAAGCTCTAATTAGTCATTCTGATCCCCAACCTTACGCGTCCTCCTCAAGTGCAAGAGTGTGAGAACTCCTTGCATATACTGAAATCTCCTTTTTCTTTTATATCAAGTACTTTAAAGTAACTATAAAGGTTACAAGAAGAATTTTGTTGCGTCTTTAAAGCACATATAATACAGAATTCGGTGGTTAAGCTGCGTGTTAGAAGCATGCATTTCAAGCAAATGTTAGACTTAGTTAAGGGACTAAGCTGTGTGAGAAAAGCTCGAGCCAACCAGGCCACGGTAGACTCACCTAAAAAGTGAGTTAAAAAGGATCAAGAAAGAAAAGACCGATGACATGAATTCCAACGTTAAAAGCAGCAGCCTAATTATCATTATCACCGCGAGTACTCTCGTGTAGGATTATAATCATCGTTTCGGTCAACCTTGTAAGATCTTGCAACTCCGTGCGCACGAGCAGCGGCTAACCAATAACTATGTAAGTTAGTAAAGTTAAGAAAAACTATAAATGGTAAAAACAAATGCGAATCTGAAATCTTATAATTTATATTTTTTGTTATATCAATTATTTCCGGATTTACCAAAATTACTAAATTGTCTAATAAGACAGAACTTGTTTGTTGATTTAATTTATTTTTCTCAAATCAAATATCTTAAGATTAAAAATCTAATTGATAGAAACATAATTTTAGTTTTGATAAATAAATTAAATAAGAAGCCAAAACTAAAAAGATAACGTATAATAAAAAAACCTTTAAAAGGACGTGAGATAAAGAGATGAACAAAACACGCTACGTCTGTAGAACATAAGATATAAATCCCAACAGTAGGTCAACGCCAGCATACGATACACTAACATTATTCTATGTATACAATTCTGTCAAACTTGAGACTACAATGTCAAATCAACGATTTAAAAAATAAGTATACTGCAAGTAAGATCAAGTACGGCCTTTGGGCTGGTTCCTGATGAACAGAAATTGAATTCATTTGTTTAAAGAACGACTCTACAAGTGAAAATTTTAAACTCAAAAAACAATAATTTATAAGAATAAGCTATTTTGATAAACATTTTTTTACAGAATGGAAGTCATCATTTATATGTAAGCAAATAAAATTGACCGTAAAAAGGATTATCAGAGTTTTGTATAAATAGTTTGGGTGTCATGTAAAAAACTTAACCTTAAATTTTTTTATCTAAAAGACCTTTTTTTCTTTATTAACGACATTAGCACTAAACAATGCCAAATAGAAAAAATTATTGTAATATCGAATAAGATGTCTAAAATCATTATCGTTTTAATAGTTGCTTTTATTTATTATCATCCAGACTTGACGCCGGTAAAAATGTTCTTTCATGCTAAGAACAATAATATTTTTGTCTTTTACTTTGCCAAAGTTTTCTATAACTTGGTTCACTAAATCAGTAACAAAAACTTGAGCATGACGGAAAAGAATTTAACACTATTTAACAATATTTTAACTTAACATATTGTCCCCTAAGGACTCGGAGTATTTTTTTTAACTAATTTTTAATCTCATTAATAAAACACAACAGTTGATGAAGTATTCCATAATACATAGCAAGATGCCGCTGTTTCTTTAGGTTTAATAAATGTTTAGTATTTTTTCTTA
>NW_019379777.1:318614-360910 GCF_000648655.2 Copidosoma floridanum | reverse complement strand
ATAGGGGTAAGTGTACCTATCTCCGTGCTCTGCCCTATTACCGTGGATTTTGAAAAACTGATGATTACTTGCTCAAAATAAGAAATGTTTCATATAAAATAATTTTTCAATTTTAATAATCTAAAATGACGTTAATGTAGATGCAATTCAAACAGAAATATTTGTGTATATTTTGAGTAAATAATTATTTTCCACGGTATTCGGTACAACGCGCTCATTAACTGATTGTGTACGTATTTCCGCGGTGAGCGTACGCAAAACATAACCCTATACATCTGCGGTAATACGTACACGGTAATAGGTACACAACCACGGTAATACCAGAATACCGTTTTTATTCGTTTTAAAAATATTCTACTGCAGTTTTAGCTTCATAAAATTTTTTTAAATATTCCGTAAGAGATTATGTAAGATTAAAAAAAAAAATATTCCAAAAAATTTTAGTATACCATTTTTTATGGTGCATTTAAGTTTGGAATTTTCAGTACGTGCCACGGAGATAGGTACACTTACCCCTAGTACGCTGAAAGAAGCTTACGAAAACGAAGCTACTCAAAACGATTTATATAAAGGTTTCGTGATACTTGTATTGAAGTATCTATGGATGCCTTTGTAACAAAACAGCACGTATTCATTATTCTTATCAGGTCAAGCACCTTTAGTATTTAGAGTTAAAATAAATGTACAAAAAAAAGAGAATAAGCTTTTTTAAAAGATTTTGTAAGGTTATCACTATAAAAACAGTAAGAATAACCTTTTTATTAATATCTTTGATTGTATGTCTAATTAGAAACACAAATGTAAGGTGATATTAAATTAATTTAACTTAATGCGAGGTCCAGAAAAGGTTGACACCTGAGTCAAGACTCGGAAAAAATGGAATAATAATCTTCCGAACTAGAAAAAAAAGTATAGTTTTCATCCAGATTACACAAAAGGGCATAGCATTCGTCCGGACGCAATAAAAGGGCAAAGTGTTTGTCGGAGATCCTAAAAGGGCATAGTTTTGATCTGGACTAGACAAAAGGGCATAATTTTCGTCTAAATTTAGGGGGGCTCTTAATTCATAAGGGGGACTGTGGAGTTAGTGGAAGGCATGGGTGAGCTTCCACATATTTAGAGACTATATTGGAGACTATAACTTTACTTAAAATTTTTTTTAAATATTCAAAATCAATAAAGATTTAAGGAGCAGACAGATTTTTTAACTTCTTAGTAATTGCTACCATCTGCTTGCCTAAAAGTTCATACAATTATCACACGATTCTTATCACAGTTAAGCTAATTATGGCTGTCACTTATTCTCCAAAGAACTGATTAACTTTATATAAAATATCGAAAAACAGTTAGGTCACTTACTGCTTGCACTTGTTTGCTCAAGAAATAATTTAGTTTAACTATCATACAAATAATAAAGCAGTTTGGCTATGCGTGACCATCCCTTACTTGCCAAACAATAGTTTCTATTATTTTAGAGTATAAATAAGTAGTTACACCGCTTATGGCTAGTGCTTACTTGCCTACGACCTAATTCAACTGTTAAACACAACTTATTAACGGCTTAGCAAATCATTGCAAGTGCTAATTTGGCTATGAATTAATTTACTTCTACTACAAAATACGAGCTTTTTTAGAATTATCATAATAATTATACAAAATTAGAGAGCAGTGAAGCTGTAGGCAGTTGAATTGTAATGCAAATATATACATAGTTAGGCTACGCATTGCCAAAGCTGACTGGTCTAATAATATATTTATTTACAGTAGAAAATGGAAAAACAGTAGAGTGATTTACCACCAGTGCTGACTCACCGAAGAAAAAGTTTTATGTTTATATTATACTAATGTTACAGTTAATCTCATCATCGCCAGCACTTACTAACTAAAAATTTGATAACTATATAAAATTTTCTTTTTCGTAAGTGTTCATCATACCTTTTTTTAATACATATTAAATTACTTTTAATAATTTTTACCTTTATTAATAGTAGTTGTACAATTGTGTAAACAAGGATAGATTATGACTTAATATGTACCCCATTATTAGCAATATATTTAGCAATGTATTGATATAAAAATGAATTTTAACCCAAGAAAATTTCTTAACTAATAAATTTATAAGAGTTTTCGTTACGCAACGTACACATAAAAATTAAATACTGTTTCATAGAATTTTGTACTTCTGAAAAAAGGTAACAAATGTATGAAAAAAAAAAAAAATATGCCGCATAAAATAGAGCGCCTCTATATTCAGGCGCTTAGCTACCTCGATAACTAACGCATCATCGCCTCTGCAATTAAAAGTGAGAAACGTTTTTATAGATGCTTCAGGGTTTAAAGTTAAGTGAACTTTTTTGAATAAATTGGTGGTTTCGTTAATGATTAACTGACCTAAAGTAGAAAAATTGTTTTTCTTGATTCTTAAATATAACTTGCTCTTATAAGAAAAGTTACATTTGTAAAAAAATGATATTTAAATTCCAGATAATCCATTTATCACCAAATAAACGTAAAAATAAAATCAAACAGTGTATGTTTTTTCAATTGTATTTGCACATAATGTGCCAATTGCAAAAACTGTAGATACGCTTTTATCATGACATCTCTTTCTTTTGGGACTACTGTTTGTACTGATTGTAATATTGTATTGATGTCTGTCAGCTCTTGCAAAGTTTCAAAAATAAATACGCACTGTACCTTTATTTGTACGTTTGTCAATAAATTATAAATGTATGATGGCCATTTTTCAGAGTTCTGTTTTTTTGTTATAGGTGTCACTTAAACTTCGTTTGCAAAATAAATAGTCAAAACTGGCCAATGCTCGAGTAATCTCTCAATATAATCGTGACAAGATACCCATCGTATTTCATGAGGTGTTAAGATCTGGAGGAATTTTAATCTCGTGTTTTCCTGTAAGCTTCTCCATTTTTTAAATCTTGCACCACTACAACTTATGTAATTGTGTATCATCGATGGCAAGTTTAAAACTTCTGTACCGAAGGTCTCCATTGAATTTCGAGCAACTAGGTGCTCGGTGCGACAGTTACACTTAACTTTTATAATATTAGGAGATATTTCTTGGAATCTCGTGGAAACAGAATTTCTTTCGCCCGTCATAACACTTGCACCATTGGAAGTAAACGCTATTATTTAAGTAAGATTTATGCCTGCATCTAAAAACGTCTCTTCGATTTTATTGTAAAGGGTCTGTGCGTCTGCTTTTGCGTGTTCATTGTCATAAACAGGAACAATATCCCACGAGCTATCTACGATTTTTTTTTCTCATCATCAGCATAGCGAACGGTAATACATAAATGAGATTCTGTAGTTCGATCTGTAGATTCATCCACTTGGATTGCAAATTTTGTCATTTTCAAAATTTTAGTCAATCGTTTCTTTTGAAATGGAGAAGTGATGTTTCTAACAATTTCTGAAAGTTCGTGTTGCGAGCTATTTTCAACTTTCTTGAGCTTTGCAGAATCATCTGCTATTTTTTTAAATTATTAACAATTTTCTTAGTTAGCTGAAATGTAATATTCAAATCTACAGCCATTGCGGCAATTTTTATTTTTATGGCTGCTACGCAGTTAAAAGCTTCGGTGTATTGCCAGTAGCAATTACGTGTGTGTTCCGCTTAAAATGTCTACTTATATTTTTTTTACGGTTTTTTAAAATAACATTGCAACAAACATATAATGCACTTTCTGCATTTAAATCACGTATATATGCTAAGCGATGTTTTGTATACTGTCTGTCTTTTTCTTCTTTCGAACATGACTTATCGGATATGCGATCATCGACAACATTTTACTGACCATAAGAATTTGATCGAAACTGATTTTTTTTTTATACCGCTCTTCGTACTTCCGTTGAAAACTGTAACATCATTTTGCGTAATTGTTCGTTCATTTGCAACAGGTTTTTCGGTACTCGTGCTTGCTATACCTACGGATTTTTAAGCTACGAGTTTGACTGTACGTATAAAACTAGAATCATCATTCCGGGAATGTGTACTGCAGAAGGTAAACTTCATGCATCGTTGTTTTCCTAAAAGCGGAAAAGGGGATGCGCGATGTTAATATCGCACACACGATGTTGTTATTGCAAAACTTCCTTCCAGAAAACCAAGCTGTCCTGCTGACTGGAATCAAAGATGTACGTGCTGTATGGCTAAAATTATTGATAAACACCAAATGTTGTAAGCCTTCTTACCAAGAAAAGTTGTTCAGCTAATAAAAAATTTGGTACAGAGCACAGCCTGATATGCCTACTTAATTACGGCACCAACACATGTTGTACGCCTCTTCGTAAAAAAAAACGATAAAAATACGATAAAAATAATGGAACTAATCGTTGTAAAAAAATTGTACAATGAAATCGGCCGCAGATCTACTTATGCAACAAGTTTGTCCGACAAAGTGGACTCTCGTAATGGAAACATCAAGCTTGTCAGGAATACGTAATACGAATGTCGAGCATGTTTGACCGTGTTCTAGCGCATCTTCTATGCATAGGTATACATACGGGCACGATCTCAAACGGGATAAACAAAAAACAAGTTCTAACTGGTACTTCGTCTCAGCGAATCGCATTCGAGGTATCGCAAGATAAGTGAATAAGTGTTGAAAACAGTGCAGTATACACATAGGTAGTAATATTAGCAAAAGCATGTGTCTGCAGACTTTTAAGATCCGTCACTTACAGCGTCATGCTGCAAGGATTGACCGTCATATTAATTGTCAAGAAAAAATATACTTATATGTATATTTGTGTTTCCCCTGGTTATATACTAAATACTACAGGCTAATCGGGGCCAAAAAAATCATGTTATTTATTACGTGACGTTATTGAATTGTAACAAATCACGTTATCAATCACGGAAATAATCACGTGATGTGCAAAATCACGCTGTTTATCACGTAATAATTAATGTGACATCGATTTTTAGCCGGGATGTATATTGTAGTTGTTTAGTGATTTGTATTACAAAGGGAACTCGCAATTTATACATATACATTTTATGATTAAATTTCTCGATCCTTTGGCAACACGACGTACATAAATAAAACTCGATACGTTTTACAGTTTGATCTGTGCATAAAAAATTGCATGAAATGGTGACTATGTAGGTACTGTGTACATTTAATTAATGTTTCAAATTTGTATGTGTGAAAACAATATTTCTTACGCATTAACTAATTTTAATGATGAAAAACCATTGTGTAAAATATTTTGTATGATCAACAACATCAAAGCTTATAAAATCGTTATTAAAATGAGGAGAAACCAAGACTATAAGTTTTTAAACAGACGTTTCATTTACAACAGTCACGCAGAGTCTTAAACGTCTATACAATTACCGTTAACACACACGTCCGATGTGTGTCTTTTTAATTAGTTTTATTCAGTATTCACATGAACAACAATCGAATGAAAACGTCGGTTCATTTGTAAAAATCTGAGGCTCACGATTCACCAAAAATGTAAAAAAAATGCAACAATACTATGTAATAATTTTTTTGTTTTTTTAAGTACAGATACATTTAAGTTGGAAGAGATATACTAAATGTCTATAAAATTATTTTTTTTTAAATTAATGGATACATCTCGCTTTTTTTCATCATGTGAGATTGGAAAGTTTAATTAAAGGTAACAAGTCCATGAAGAACATTAATTAAATGCTAGTGGTAATAGTACTAAGTATAATTATTAAACGATTGACGCGAGAAAAAGGTAATTGATAGTGGAGAACAATTGTTAGTTATTTTAATTTGGTAAAAGAAAGTTATATTTGTATAAGAACTTGTTTGACTTAATGAAGAGTATAAAAAAGTACAGGAGAAACAACAGAAAAAACTTTGATGACTTCATCTATAGCTTGTATTTTTTTTTCCCAAATATTTTTATATGTAAAAGATATTCATCTGACCCAGAAGCCCATATATTGAAACACCTGCCTGAGTGATGGGCAAGATAATACTCAGTGCTTTGGTTGTTCGAAGAAAGACAGTTGTGGATTTTCATCCCTAACAGTGTCGTCGCTGGTGTGAAACTTAAATCACTGGTTGAACGTGACGTGAGCTTATCCTCTTGTCATGAGTAGAATTATCTTTCCATTTGAAGACCTCAGCAGTTGACGGTTGCCAAGAACACCCCAAGTCACCTGCTTCGCACACTTGTTCGACAGACTTGAACTTTGAGTATATGACAACGGATGCATCCATTTGGAAATTAAAAAACTAGATCAGGTCAAGTGGACCTTGAACTCTTCCTTGGCTTTGCTACCATGTTTGTTCGACATTTGTCTGTCCAAAGAGTACCAGTGAAAAAAAATTATCCCACAAGTCGTGAAAAATTAAATGTTATAATTGTATTTATTTGTATAACGTTCTATTACAAGCTAACATCGTTTTTTTTCCATGAATAGTTTTAACGTTTAACTTGATTAATTCTTGGTTACACATGAAAACACTAGTCACAAAAATTGCACAACAATTATAACAAGTATCTTTTCTTGAATTAGAAGTTTAATTGACTGTTACGAAATTAAAAATCCAAATCTTGACATTCTCGTCGAGAATCAAGAGTCTCTCGATTGCGAAAACTATCGATAGTGCACTTAATAGCTGTAGTCTAGTACAGTTTCTGTTGGACGAACCCCACTTGCCCCGATGCCTGATATAATCTAGCGAGGTAGGAAAAGGCGTGAGAGAGAAAATATTGAAGGCTTGTCACGGTAGTAATCGTGAGCCACACAGTGCTGCCATCACATCCACTGTGGAAAAGTGTGCGTAATTTAAACAAACACTGCTGCTTCAAGATTCTGAACAGATATGCAGCCTTCATTTTTTTAGATATATTATGTAGCCGTTTCTTGGAATGAATTGGAGAAATAGAAAAAACTGTTATTATTTTCAAATATTCCTAATGAACTATATTCCATTCTATTAACACGTATTGCCTGGGCTTGGCTAAATTTTTGAGAAACTGTTGGGTTTCTGCTGTAGCCTTCTTTTTTCTGGCAACACATTACTTTTTACTATCAACATTGCACGCTATAGAAAAAATGATAGCGATTGTCCGCTCACAGCACTTTACATCTATTGGCGTATTTATTATGAATTCAAAAATCTGTCAAAAAATTCAACTTAAAATTTACACTCTATAGTAGTAATTTTTAAGGTGGTTCACCAGTTGGTTTATTCACAGTAGTAGCAGCTTGATATATATACATACATCTTGGCCTTGCGAGCTCATTGTGCACATGCTCAAGAAAAGTAATGTATGCTATGATTTAAAACTATATACGTAAGGAGCGCGTGGTGGCTCAGTTAGCTAGGTCATAGATTGGCACATGGGAGACCGTGGTTCGATTCCCGGTCAGTGCGACTTTTTTGAGCAAGTACCTCTGTATTTTCACATGTGCTTTTTCACCACGCAATGTTCCTCGAGGAGGGCTTGGGCGACTGCTTTGCAGTATAATTTCCTAATTTCCCCCTACCCCCTCCCAGTAATGGGAGGCCTTCCATCCCTCTGCCCTTCCTTTTCCCAAGTGCTCAGTGCCCATAGTAGACCCCTTATTAAAGAAGCCAGACATAGAGCACTATAATATAAAAAAAAAACTATATAGGTAACAAGTCTCTCACCTCCTGAGCTGAGCACAGTAAGCACAAAAGTAGTACCGAACGTAGGCGCGAAATTCAAACAGGTTGTAGGCCCCATTCTAAAATAACCCAAGTACTTTAACCCAATAACCCAGTACGTGCGTCAATCGATCCACACTTACTAAATACGCTTTACTACGGACAATTAATAAATGAATAATTAACTCCCCCAAGCAGCTAATCCTCAACCACTTAATACGCTCTATTGTCTGCACTAATATTAAGTGATTAATTTAATTCAGACCTTTCATCAATTAATCAGTAAATAAAATCCCAAGCACTTAATCCTCTGAAACACAATAGGCTCTACTGCATGTACTCTTTATTCAGTAACTAATTAATAAATTAATTGACAGTGAGCCTGTTCAAGACCACTTATCATTAAAATAAATAAATAAATAAAATCCCAAGAGCCTAACTCCCAGAAACCCCATAAAGGTCTACTATCTGTACTGACATCAAGTAATTAATTGAATTCATACTCTCGATCAATATAACCTAATGAAAAGCGATTAAGCGCTTGGGATTTTATTTTATTTTTTATTTCAATGATTAGTAGTTTTTCACAGGCTCACTGTCACTTAATTAATTGACTAATTACTTAATAAATGGTACAGACAGTAGAGCTTACTGGGTTCTTTGGAATTTAGTGCTTGTGATTTTATTTATTTATTTATTATAATGATTAGTGGTCTTGCACAGACTCACTGTCAATTGATTTATCAACTAATTACCGAATGAATGGTACAGACAGTAGAGCCAATTGGATGAAGGGAATGAAGCACTTGGGATTGTATTAATTTATTTATAAATAATCTATCTACCAGGCTCACTGTGAAACAATTTATTTATTTATTACCGAATAAATGGTACAGATAGTAGAGCCTATTGAGTTTTAGGGGATTGAAAGCTTGGGATTTTATTTATTGACTGATTGATCAAGGGTATAAATTAAACTAATTACTGAATATTAGTGCAGACAGTAGAGCCTATTGAGTAGTTGGGGATTAGTTGCTTGGGGTATTAATTATTCATTATACAATTTACCGTAGTAAAACGTATTCAGTTACTGCAGATCGGTCCTTGCACGTACTGGGTTATTGGGTTAAAGTACTTGGGTTATTTTGGAATGGGGCCTACAGCCTGTTTGAATTTCGTGCCTACGTTTGGTACTACTTTTGGCTCACTAGCTAAGCACATGGCAAATCAACAAACAATCGACTTCTCCGTTAACTATCTCTATAAAATCCACGCTAAGCCCCAAATTTTAAAGTACGAGGAAAAAGTTCGTGATGTTAGCTATAAATCTGTCATTTTTATTTTACGGTTGTGAGCGTTTTTACAGTTATATTTATGTATTTTGGTATAAATTCATTACCATTCGTATGTCTATCGGCCTGTAAGTATAGTTTTCGCAAAGGTTTTACGCTGAATTTCCTACGCTAAGCAGGTGTGAAATTTTGAGTGTAGGTACATTCGGGCTTGAATAACAATCTTTCAAAATTTTATCCAGTTTGTGAGACATTGAGGTTTACTGGCGAAACACCTTAAGTGAATGGGCGGCAGAACGTGGGACAACAGCTGATTAGCTGCTCTGATGTTTATTGTAAATGGCAGAAGACTAAAAAAAGTGATGTAGAGCAAGGAAGCAGCTAAAAGAAAAAACGCTTCCATTTCCTGTTCAAAAATTACTACATAAACTGGCTAGAAATTTGTCAATGTACATAATTAAATGGACTTACAACATATTGACGAGTTTCTAACCAGTTTATGTAGTAACGTTTCTACTAGGATTATCTTACGTAGTGATTAATTTGCTTTGATATTCGTATGTTGAAATATTTTTTTTGGTACAATAAGTTAATGGTATTTGTATAAACGATTGAGTATTCGTTAATTAACTTATAAGTAATTGCAGTGAGCTATAAATTTGAGTATATCTTTTAAAATCAAATTTGTAAATTATGTGGAATACTGAATATATTTAGTAATTATTATATTTGCTTGAAAAAAGCAAATTCTGTCAAGTATAAGAATACTTAGTTTGTTGAAATTTAGTACAACTGTAAATGAAAATTAATAAACTTGTATGAATAATTACAAACATGGTGTTACTTAACTCAAAAACAATGTAAAAAAAATTTAGTTTCCGTAATTATTGCTCGCAAAAATCAAAAATTAATGTAACTTTTGGAACCTCACAACTTGGAACATGGTTTGCCCGTATCTTACAAGTATAGTGAGAATTTGTTGTCAGCTGACGGTAACATTAAATGTGCTAATGTTTATAAACAATAAATGTGTGAAATTTAGAGAGCATATTGCAAAGATTGCTGTAAATATCTGAAAAGTCTAAAAAAAGTAAGCTTAGAATGCATCTCAAATTACGTTGAATAAAAAAGGGAGTGCAAGGTTGCAAAAGGAGTTTGAAAAGTTACAAATCAAGAAAGAAATAACACTTTGAAAGGCTTTATTGTTAACATTTGATGATGGTCAGATAGTGCTTCTCAACGATATATAATCTTAAATTTCGTGGTAGTGTAATAAGACTTTTGTCAGTAAATTTAAATTACGGTTTGCTTGTGGTATGTTAGAGTATGAAGAGATATTTGTACGAATGTCTTATTTTTCAAAAGTGAGAACATTAACTTCCAAATTTAAAATTTTAACTTTTAATGCGGGGAAACCCATCTCTAAAACTTTATAATATTTAGCAACAGAAATACATTCTTTTGGAATAAGATCATACAAAACTTTACGCTTATATTTAACATGTGGAACATTAGGCTTAGAAGATTTCATTACACTCAAGCAAATTTTTTTATTGGCAACGTAGTACCACTAGGGTTTGCCTAAACATCAGCTATTTTCCATCATCGCTTAGTTATCAAGTTAACTAGCATATCTTCCAGTCGTTAGCAGGTGATCCACTTCAATTTGACAGGTGATTCTCTCAACGGGACTATTTTCCAAGAAATAAATAATAAACTTATTAGTAAGTCTAAAGAACTTTGCCATGGGATACACGTTCGTACCTTAAACATGGCTGTAGTAAACAAATCCAAGTTAAGTGCTTATGGGATTTATATGATTTGTCGTAAGCATAAAAAACTGATGTGTGCATACGTGCGACAGTAGTAGGTAGCTGTATTTTTATATGGACAGACAGAATGCTTATAAAAATACTTAAAACAGTCTCTTACATAACAAGACGATAAAAACTGACGGAAATTTAATTTTAAAAAATGCCCTTGGAAAGCCTGTTTTTCACATAATTAATGACAAAAGGATAAAAATTAGTAGTGCTTGATCCATATAAACTGCAATTTGTCTTAAAAATCCAGAAAAGTTTAACAAAACTTTTGACTTTAAAAAAAAATTTTTAACAGTTATTGGAACTTTTCACGTTGATAATGGAAACTGTAAACTTTTTTAGATAGGCATGCTCAAATGAATAACAACATTTTTTGATGTATTATACTTACCAAGAAATGGCTTTGACTTGTTCTGGCATCTCGTTTGACACTGGACTATATTAAAAATATATTTTATGTCTTGAGACTGATTTATATGATTTTGAATACTTTACGATTCAAAAACAATTTAAATTAAATTAACGTTTCACAGTACATAAAAACTTCTAAAAGGTAGCTGTGATTATCATGACAGAGAATGTCTAAGTGATTTTCTAAACATCCTTTTGCAAAAATGCACTAATGTATTATTTTTTAATAATGATACAGAATCTGCTAACATTAATGAAAGAATATAAAAGATCTCATATCTAATCACAACTTATGGTATACAACTTATTTTGAGAAATTTGAAAACATGTGACATATGTGTTGAGGCAACTCGATCATCTAAGAATTTTGCATTGCTCTTTTAATGCCCTGCTACATATTGAGGCATCAAAGCAACGAAATTTATTGTTTGTTAATAGTTAGCACTTTTTTCCGACAAATAGAAAGAACATTTGGTTTACATTGAGATCGTATATGACGTAAGCAAAAGAACGTATCATGATTTTCAAGTATGACTGTATCAAAGAAGTGCTTTACATTTTGCCAAGATAAGAAGTGTAAATCTACTTACAGAAACTGCAAATTTACTATTTTCAGAACTACACATCTAATCAAGTAAAAAATTCATTTGTTTTCATACCATGACCTTACAAATTTTAGTCAAGATAATTTCATCAAAAGAAAATATGTTACCACCCTGAAGGTTGCACAACACTGAGAAAGTAACATCAGTTTCTTGCACGTGACCTTTTAAGTAAATATTTTAGGTCCATACAAACAATAGAAAACAATGCAAATCTCAAATTCATCCTTAGACCACTTGTGTAGACACATACATCCTATTTTTATTCCTTCACACTAAAAAAAAAGATATTTTACACGCTTAAAAAATCGTTTTTAGGAACATTTAGTGTCAAAGAGAAGATGGTAGTTTTTAGTTAAAATGTGCAAAATTGTAAGTATCAAACTTATAGATCTTAAAAAATACAAACTTTGTATTTTTTAATGTTTTTAACATGTTACATGCAGTAAAAATTGTGAAAAATATTTCAAATAATAAATGAATCAATTCTTTTGTTACACCTTATGCGTTAGACTCATATGAGATCGATTAAGGTAGTTGTACAGCAAATTGAAATATAGGATAGAAAATTATGATATTTTGCAGGATGGTAGATTAATGCATAAAAATAAGAAATCTAAATTTTTGTGACCCGAGGGTACCTATAAAGGGAGATATTCATAATTATTTGCATGCCTTGAGTTTTTGTTTACATGCCAATTCAACATGGCGTCTTATGGGAAACCGCGGAGCTGTCTGTATATTATCATTCATATCGTTGCTAATATAGGATAGGTTCTGATGCCCTTTGGACAGTAGAAAGATAATTAAATGACAATTATATATTCGCTTTCAAAACCTTCCAAGGGTACTTGTGAGAAAAGTAATTAAATAGTAAAGCGTGAAGAACGTGCATTTGTGAGACGCTATTTGAAAATATGGCAACGCCGCATAATCTGATATTACGCGCGCGGTTTGAAAGGTAAATAGGTACATATGATTGCTCGTAAATCCTGATTACTGCAATCTCTCTTATAGATTTTCAATTATTGTTATAGGACGTATATTTTAAATAAATATGATAAATAAATATATAAATAATAAAACGAACTGATATACAAAGAACATCAAAACAATTTTATTGCCATATATTACTTAAAAATGAAATAAACATGTTATAAATTAATATTTATGTAATAAATATTTAATATTTATTTTTTAAATAATTAAATAGCCTATTTTTAACTTTATTATTTTTAGTTACTCGTGCATTATATACTTTCTCGCTTACCCTTACACCTTTCCAAAAAAACTTCTTATTTTTTTCTTTGGGCATGACTATTTTATTAACTAAAAAAAAGATACACACGCTTCTCCTTTTGCTACAGCTGATCAACGAAGTGCTCCTTCTATGATGCTCTGAACACACACTTACAGGCACACACACATGACCGCAAAGCGACGTTGCCAGATCGTTCTACTACACAAATCAAAAAGTTTCATGACTCTTGCGGTACCTGTACAACTACCTTAAGATTATAGATCCTGTTTTATTTATTAAAATATATGGTAAATACACAACTTAAATGTAACTATTATAAAGTAAACAACAATAATTATCAGACATAGTTAAAAACCAGCTTAATATAGTGCTAACATTAATGACTCAAAAAAAATTAAGGCCCGATTTTTAACACACTTTGGTTGAGCAACGAGTATCTTTGCTGGCCAACAGAGGGATTCGTGTTGAAAAGTTAGATGTGATGTATACATTTGTATAAAAAATATGCCGTGTACAAACCTTTCTGTGGCTATTCCATATTAATTAAAAACAAGTATATATTTGACTTAAACTTGGAATGTAAATGTTACTAATGTCTTAAGCAAAGTCACAATAGCCGTTGTAATCGCTAACCACAAAAAATACTGAGCCGATTTCGCTGAAACTTTGCATACTGATTCTTTATAGTTCCGAGATTGTTTTAGCATAGTTTTTTTTTTTTTTTTTTTTTTTTTTCAAGTTAATAACAAAAACGATAAATAAGATCAAAGTTTTGCTAAAATAAGCTAGCTTTGCGCCTTAGTTCAGTAGGATCCACCAGGTGGCGTGGATGTAAAAGGAGGTCCGAGCATTCCATCAGACGTGGTTATGATTATAACTATTCACGTGATTTCGTTGAGCAAAATCTTCCAAAGTTAGTTCCTGATCAACGACAAGCTTTTAATCGTATAATTAATAGTGTCTTAACTAGTAGTGAAAAAGTCTTTTTCCTGGATGCTTCTGGAGGTACTGGAAATACATTCCTAATCAATCTTATGTTGGCCCAAGCAAGATCAGCTGGAAAACTGTCCCTTGCTGTCGCATCTTTTGGTATTGCTGCCACTCTTTTCAGTGGAGGTAGAATAGCTCACCCTACTTTCAAACATCCAATATATGTTTTTCTACTAGTAATCCGAGAAAAACTAGAGTTGATATAATTCATGCCTGTTTAAGGTGGCTCCAGTGGCCTCAATGTTAAAATTATAAATAACCCAATCAAGGTTAATAAAATTTAATTATATTCTTTGAATTCCCATCTTTCTATTCGTATAAAAAAAAATTAAGGTTGACAATGAAAATTGTAAGAAATCATGCTTACAAAATCGTAGTTTTAAGACAGGTTAGATAGGAAATGCAAGCTTACTCGGCTTACGCGATATACAACCTACTGCTGCACTTATATAAATAACCCGTAAGGTGTAAAAAACATACTATGTTGTATATATTATTACGCCGTTTTCGATGACATGAGAAAAGTGTCTTGTTATCGAACAAAATCTTTAAATAATCAGAGACTAAGTATACAGTTGCGAGTGCAAGTCAGCTCTCAGCTGTCTGCATTCTGCAGAGTACATATATGTAGGTATAACTACTCTTGAACTTAGGAGCGTACCGTAACAGTTCATCAATTAGGGCACCATAAAACTTTTTTGTTTTTGTCTATTAACTCACTGAAGTAACAGATAAAATGTAGAATATGGCTTACAACAGTCTCTACAATAATTTTATACCATATTTTAAAGAAAATGATGATTAATTTTTAGTCTCCCCATTTTGATACGGCACTAGGCGCTGGAGCCACCTTAAAATCATCATTTTCCTGGCATTATGTAGAGTCTCTTTATTTACGTACTAATATAAGAGCATCTCTGTGGAGGAAATACGGAATTTCCAATACAGCTGTTAGAAATTGGTAGTGACATGATGGAAAATGAAAATGGTTGTATCACTATAGATCAATCTATTGGAAAACTGGTTACAACTGTCGATAATCTTATTCCTGAAGTTTACCTGGACATTAAAAATTTATCAAACAAACCATACCAATGGTTATGTGAGAAAGCGATAATTTCACCGAGAAATTCTACAGCAGCGGAAATTAACAACATTAATCTTCAAAAGTTTGCAGCTGATTCTCGAGAATACCTCTCTATTGATTTAGTCATCGCAACTGAAGATGCTGTTAATTTTCCTCAAATATTTTTAAACTTCCTAACTCCATCAGGATTTTAATCCCATAAGTTAAGTTTAAAAGTTGGATCTCCGATTATGCTACTACGTAATCTTTAACCCCCAACGTGTGTAAAAGAACCATACTGCAAATTAAAACTCTGCGAAATAATGTTGAAGAAGCGACTATTTAAACTGGTCCAGCACCAGGCCAAATAGCTTTTATTTTAAGAATTCGAATGATACCAACTGATTTACTTTTTCAGTTCAAGCGTTTATAGTTTTCTATCAAAGTTTCTTTTGCCATGACAATTACCAAGTCCCGAGGGCAAGACTTATAATTTTGCGGGTGTGGATTTAAAATCAAACTGCTTTTCACATGGATAATTGTATGTCGGGCTTTCAAGAACTGGTGATCCTCATCATCAGGTTGTTTTAATTTTTTCTAGAAATCATACTAAAAATGTTATACATACTAAAAGTTTGTGATTAAAAAAATAGTTGTAAATTATGTTTTTAATCAGTTTTGAATTTTTACAGCTTTAGCAAATAACCCTTTTTATTTGATAACGTGGAAAAGTACACATCAACGGCCCTTTTTAGGGCCAACACCTATTTTATGACGTAAGGAGTGCACGGTACTTTTTAGCATCATTATATATTCTTACTTTTTACAGCACTTTAAACAAAAAGTTTTTTGTTCCAAGAAATGTCAAGAATAGATGTCAAATTTTTACTAAAAAGGTTCTATAGTATGTGTCAATACACATGTGTTCCATTCAGCGAGCCTCGGGCGAAGCCGAGACGGGGGGCTGCTAGTACAATATGTAGCTTATTAGTTAAGTCAAAAGTTCATCGTCAGAATAGGAAACACATAATGTACAAAAAAATGTCACAAGGGTACTAGGAATGAAAAACTATCTGTTTTTAATGCTTCCAAAGAAATTGTTGTTTACAAAATGTGCTAGTGGCCTTACCAAGTTTATGTGCTCCTGACAGAATGTAGGTTTATTTAAAGAAAACATGTTGCTTCTTATTATCTCGTAAAAGGAAGATGGATTAAGGATATTAGAAGAAAAGTTTTACTCCAGGTAAAAAATTAAAGTTTTTCTATACCTTGTTTACGTTAAACATAATTTGTAAGAAAAATAAAATCTGGTACTGATTCCATATTAAACCCTTTCAATCAGCTGGTGCAAACAGTTACTGTTATTCTTGTTAATGCTAATGCTAATGCAACAATGCATGTCAGTGCACCATTAAAGAGTATTTTTTTCGAAATGTAAGAGGTAGACTCCCATCTATAAAAATTTAACTTCCATCTTTTACGTTCCAAATAGTGCATTAGTATCTGTAATATAAAAAAAAAATAATTTCTTAGCCTCTTGAGGTTTATCTGAAACTACGGAAAAAAATAAGTTTTTAAATTTAAAGGGAATTGTCTTGGTAAGTAATTTGATGCAAAAAAGTGTGCACTGCGTGCAGCAGACTTAGATCAAACGAAACATTCAATTTAACTTGGTACTACAGTATTGTGTTCAGTATGGCTCCAACTACATGCTTAGTTGAGTAAAGAAGTTGTTATCAAAATATTGAATAGTCCAGTATTATATTTTTAGAGTACTTTTTATACCAATTTGCAGTACATATTTCAACATAACATGGAAAAACATTGCTATGCAGGAATAAAATCTTGTCAGTTGATTGAATTTTCTTAAATTTGGCAATATCAGCAATTAAAAAAAAAAAAAAGCTTAATTATTAAGCTCTTTCACCAATCTTCTAATCTTTTTTTAAAAGTTTTTTACACTGTGACCATTCAAGAAAATTTATTCGGTTGGCGAGATAATTAGTGCAATCCTTGATAAAGTCGAATTTATTTGCAAAGATAAACAAAATAAGACAAAAGTATAGTTTTTTTAACTTATCTGTTCAATTGTAGCCAGCCACTCGATATTTCACTACATGATACGTGTATATATAATTAATTTGAAAAACTTTTAGTTTTTTTTTTACTTCCATAAGCGCGTTATGTGCGAGAGTAAATCAATGATTTTAGATTTGTGGCCTAATCAATTATTCGCTATGCACCTACGTCAGGTGGTGCCGTCAAGTGAGAGAAGTTGTCTCTCACAAAGATCGACAGAATGTACAAAGCCTTATTAGAAAATTTTTTAATAAATTGAAAAAAGGTCATTAAGAGTGAATTGACCAAATGAATCACTAATAACAGTGTATATTACGTTAGTGTACAGTAAATTTTGCGTAATAAATTTTGTTTGGTATTTTACAAACCTTGACAGCAGGCTTCCTCAAAACTAGATATGTTATTTTAATTCTTATTTACAATAACGTACTAGTTTTTTGAAAGACTTTTAAAAATATTTTCCTAGTTATTGGTAAAAATGTGAATGTCACGACAACGCGACGTTCTCGTAAGAGCCTGTGTATAAGATTTTTAGTTTGCTATTTTTTTTCTTAAAAAAATGTGATGCAACCATTTCTGGGATTTTAATATGTTGTTAACATAATGGAAACAAACACATAATAATTTTCTGAAGACTTTCGTAAGAAATTTGTATTTCGCTCTAGCCTTCTTAAAGGACACAAGTTATCTACGGAAACGTTATGTAAATGTGTAAAATTTAATCTAACCCGCCACTAATGTTTAAATTTATTGAACACTGTGCTTTGAGAAATAGATACTTGCATGATAGCAGTACTTGTGTTTCCCAAGCTCCACATAAGTGCAAGAATGTATATGCACTAACATAATATATGTTGCATTGTGACAGCCACAATCCATGCTTTTATTTTTCCTATCTTGCAGTACACATGACAACACCAACCAAAATTTATCACTGTACAGTAACATAATACACACTCAAATCACTGATTCATGTGGTCAGTTTACTCTTCATAACCTTTTGTTAATTTATTAAAATAATTTCCCGTAAGGCTCCGTGCATTCTGGCGATCTTAGCAAGGGACAATTTCTCTCACTCGACGGTGCCATCTGACATAGGCGCATAGTGACTACTACCATACTGAAGAAAATGGTACTACAGGATGATTTTTGTAACTTTTCAGATATACAAATATACTTCGATGTAGGTCAGGGTACATATTGTTTATATTGTATTGTGCCATAATATTTTGTTTATCATCGTTCATTTATCAAACATGAAAATATCAATCGAAACTACACGTGATTACCGTACGTATACTTATTCCAACGATAATTGCACGTGCACCTTTGTATACAAAATCGCTTTATAAAAGGTATATTTATAATGATAATTACATTTTCTGCCATACATTTTCATAAAAGTATAAATTTATACTTATGTACCCAAGCACACACTGTCCACTGGTTTAAATAAAAAAACTTGTAGTCATTTATTTTATACGTATCACAGTTCCTTCCCAGATATTTTGACACTCATCTGTCACAGATTCTCTATTTTTAAAGATTGTATTTATGTATAGCAGTATATTTGAGGCATTAATTTGTATAGTAATAAAATTTTTACGCAGATGTAGTCAATAAACTTAAAAAACTTTTTTATGGCCGTAACGGGTTGTGAAGTGTATTATTCATATAATAAACGGTTTTTTATACATTTGCAACTGATGACCATGAATGAAAGCCAATTGTCTTGACGAGATAACTTTTTGCACATTTTTTTTATTTTGAGTTTACAAGTTTTTTTATTAATAATAATGAAAAACTATAGAAACACGATCATCAATTAAATAAGGGCTCCCAAATGTATACAATAAATATCTCTGAAAGGTTGGTTTCTTAATATTATTGGTAAGGAGAACCTTTTTAAAATGTTATTCTACATCGATTCTAACATAACTGTTACAACATTCATACAACCTTCTATATTTCATTACATGAAAAATATTGCAATTGTGGTACTAAGGTTTCTGAAAGATTTTTAGAACTAGTTATTGCCGCATGTAATGATCCTTTTTCATATTATGATATGACACTAAATTGGCGCTCCTTTTTTGAACACGTCAAATAAGACAGGTGTTAGTTTTTGTACAGGCCCTTCGGCGTTAGTAGTCGCCGAAGGGCCTGTACAAAACGTCGTATTGAACAATATTTTGGCAGAATCCTTCAAATGAAAATGAGGACATTAAATGAAGTTCAAGTTTATTAAATGTTTTTACACCCTTGTAAAAATGCATAATTATAATAACCCATTGTAATCAGTAATCACTGCTAAAAACAGAAAGTGTCTATCAAACACAATACTTTATTTTTTATTTTTAATGAGTAAATGTGTCTTAATGTTCAAACAAAAGTACAAAACTAAGCATTTTAACCTTATGTAGCAATTTAATTAAGTGAGAAAATTGATGGACAGCAAGTACAAATTTTGACCATGACTATACCAGTTTTGGGTAAAAATCATGGCGAATATAGCCATTTTTCCGACCATTAACTTACATATATATATATACAAAAGCCAACTGCACAAGTACATATACGCTTGTAATAATTATCTATGTAATCTATAATAGGCATTGCAGTACTTGCAGCTTTTTGGATTTATGTGCGTTGGTATACGCGTGCGCGCGTTTGTGTTTGTATGCATACTTAGATATGTATAGCAGAAAGCTAAGGTACTACTCCATAATAAGTCAAAGCTTTTAGTTAATGTATGATTATAAGCGAACTAAGATAACTATATAACTATAATATAACTATAATATAAATCAAAAATAAAAAAGTAAAATAATGTAATAGAAAATGACTTTCTACTCATTGTTGGTAGTGTCCTTAATAATGCGTGAGATTGGTTGGTTGGTACAATTACCAAAATGTATTTCATGATAGTTAAAATTAAAATGTTTCAAACTGGACGCCACCGATTAGAGCCTTGATTGGAGAACTAAACATTAACGTTCTCTTCAGCGCGAACAACTAACAACGAAAAGAGCAATAGGATTCCAAAACTCAAATATGCATCTCTGACATTACAATGAACATATAGCATACTGTGGTCTAGTCATTACAGAGCCTGATTCGGAAGCTGAAGGGTGGAGGTTCAGTTCCTGGGCAGAGCAGATGTGTTTTTAATAAAAAGATTATTGAAACGCATCTATATCCATAATTTTAAGGGAAAAAGTATATGTATAAATAAAAACTTTATTTCCATTTTCTATTAGTTACAGATATATTTCCTGCGAATAAGTAATATGCATATATTTTTTTCTTTTTTCTCTTAAATATAAAAATTATTTCTGAACAATATAATTATTTCGATGTTGTATAGCAAATTTTAATATAATCTGGTCTTACTGTGAAGCATAGTAACTTTTACGATATGGCGAGTACGTCTCAACTTTCCTAAACAATACAGTTATTTTAATCATGGTTATAATACTTTTTTTAGTACCACTTTTCTCTGTGTACACAATCAATGGTTTTCTGGTCGAAATATGGTGGGATGAAGTAGTAGGCATCGTGAACCATCATTCAAATGTATATCAAGAAACACCAGATGCTACATTGATAAAGGAAATACATATAGCAAGGTGCTTTTTTTAATTACAAAATCATAAGCCTCAAAAGTGTTATGTTGAGATTAATAAATGTGTTCTGGAGAGCATGTGATGTGTTTCGGGACCATTGCGTGTCCGTTCGTTGTGCAGTTATGCGTTGACTGCTCTAGTAGTCGAACTTAACTTAAAACTTAGACAAAAGTGGTAGATATAAGCAGGGAATTAAAAATATACTTTTTTATGGATATATTTCATAATCTCTGATGAGAGTACGACCTGTATTTAGGCACGAAGAAGAGTATCGAACAGCACTAGCATAGCTTGGCTCCAGACTTAAGAACGTGCAGATCTTACAACTGGTGTGGTCAGCAGCTTGTAACCTTTGAGCAAGTTGCCAGCATAAAAATTAATTGTTAGAACTTAGTAACCTTGCTTTTAGGGACGTGCAACTTGGACGAGTGGCTTCGTGAGCAACCTCCTCATCTTCAAGTGTTTCACGAGATCGAGACGTACCAGCAAGTTTTAGCTCTTGGTGTCAAGGATGTATTAGTTCTCAGGATAAATACAGTGCAAAAGATCATCAACATTATGTAATGTAGGCTCATATCTAAGTTTATTATTATTATTATTATCATTATCATCATCATTGATACCAGCTATTTTATGGGAACTTGAGAAATTCTTGGAGTACAACTTTCATTACTATTCAGTAATTCACAGAATTTAAGATTTTCTACTTTTTTTGTTCGTAAGTTTTTGCAGTTGTCTATTTTGGGGCTTTTACTTATTCACTCGAAGTTAATTAAATAAATTAAACTTTCTAACGTCTTAACATTATTTCAAGTATGACAAACGAACAAGTTAGTTTATCAACACTTACTGAGCAGATGAAATCTGCTAAACAAGGTGGCCAACTTTTGACCATGTCTGTATTCTTATCTAATACACGCTGCTTTATTGCAAGATTATTAGAAGTTAGCCAGGCATGGTGAATGGATCCAAGTTTGCCATCAAATTTCTGCCAGGGTTATAACCAGAGAATTTATGACATTTTTATGATATAATGTTTTTAAGTATATTTTGAAGCTACACAAAAGTTATAAAGAAAAATGAAAGTACTAGAAAAGATAGTAAAAAAATTAGAAATTTTCTTATAATAGCACTTTAGTGATACCTAACTTATCATGTACTTTTATAATGAGACTTGGACTATTAGAATAGCATATGACAACTTTCAGCTGTAATACAATTAAATTAACGATTTTGGAAAAGAGTTATTAAATTTCTGGTATAAAAGCATATATAATTTTATGATATTTAACTTTCACAAAAACAGTGAGCTACTTATGAAAATAATGTAACATTGTATTTTTTTTTTAGAGCTCTGAATCTACATTTATTTTACGTATGTACTCCATCCATTTAACAGCAAATGCCCGCAGAATCTTTATTTTCTGACGTTTTACAAAAGTCTTCTATCTATTTGTAGGAAACCATGTCAATCATTTAAAAGGAAAATATAATTTAAAAAAAGAAACTTGTAAATTATGGGTCAAGAATTTTAATTTTTTGACAAATTATATTAGAAGCATATTTTACTAGAAAACGCGTAATCATTTGGCAGTGTAATGGGGACACTTCATTCAGTTTATTTTTACAAGAATTTAAGTATGTAACAGAACCAGTGTTCTAAAGAATTTTGAAGTAAATAACTTTTTATGAAAATAAGCTTTCAAATATTTATATGAGTAAGTTCTACACATTATATTTTTTTTGGTTCAAAGTGAAAATCCACAAGTATGCATCATGACCAACAATAAATGGTTTTTCTTCTTTAATTCAGAGTGTTATAAAGGATTTTATGTTTTTTCATGTTTATTACCCACCCATATTCATCCACACACACACACACACACACACACACACACACACACTCGCGCGCGCGCGCGAACTTTTAGTTCCATTTAGACAGTGAAGAGATGCTCCCGCATATCTGCTCTCTGGAATATTTTAATCAAGAATAAAAGAGTACTTTATTATTACGACAAGAAGAATAACTGAGTTATAATTACCTTTATTGCTTTTAGTGGTTGATGTGGCAAACTGACCATTTACGTATCTTTCTGCTAAATAAGTTAAACAAACACTTAAAATGAAAAACACATTGTTTAACCTCATGTTAATTCTTAACGGTCTTACAAAACCTTATTATCGGTTTTAATATCTCAGCATTAGCCAGCGTGATCACTTTATTAGTTTTAGCACTATAAAGATTGTCTTTGTGGCACTGACATAAAAGATTAGATAATAAGGTTTAACACAAAAAAAACTGTGAGAAGCACTTGTAACGAAAAGTTAAAATTTTGTTTCTTTTTTAAATATATGACAATAACATAAAACTTCAACTAACAAGATATTAAATCTAAATTATTAAATCTTACACACCACATAACAGTTCAAATTCTGCACTTGACTGACCTCAACTTGACGCACTTCTATTTAATGCCTATTGCTCCACCTTCGCAAGTCACTATTGGTCACTGTGTTGACTTCTTACCCAATGATACCTCCTTATATCCTTTCCAGTTACTTTATATTGCAAGAGTGGTGGTTAAGAAGATAGTGATAGTAAGGGACATGTAGCAAAAGTATGCCGTTACCTACTCTCTTTTACTTTTTTCCCATTCTCCGTTTTAGTTACTTTCTCTTTCTCCCTCCACCCTGTCGGCAACACTTGCTGCACCGGATCTTTTTTTATCTCTGTCTTTATTTCATATTTTCCTTTTTTTTTCTAGTGTACTCCACTACCTTTGACTAACGTTATTTATCTAATGAAATTTATTAAAAAGAACTAGATAAAAACTTACAGCAATACGTCATTATTCTAAACATCATGCTTTAAATGGATTCCATTTGATCATACATTATCATTTTTATATGCTACTTTCAACTTTTTCCATCTCTAAAAAAATATAAGACTATAGTTTAGTTTAATAAGTAACTTAAGTGAATTCCAAGAACTAACATAATTTATCACAAGTTTTAACTATCAACTTTTTTTTGATACAATACACGTTTAACGCTGAATGTTAAAATTGATGAGAATAAGATTAAAAGCTAATAGCTTACTGTCAATGAAAATAAATAAAACTTTGTGTTGAATTCCTGAAGCCCTAAATATATTAGAAATTTACAGCTTAAACAAATGAGATATTCTTAGGAGTTTTAGTTTAAACGAAAACATTAGGTAATTATATATTTTACTAACAACTGTAGAGCCTGTAGTGTATTCTTTGAGACATTGCTAAAAGAAGATATTAGTTATGTTGCATAAAATTTGGCGTTTTATATTTATTTATCAAGAAAAAAAAAGAAATACTTTAGTCTTTTTGTAGGAAAAATTCTTAATCGATTTTTGTCAAAAGCTAATCTATGTATAGCTTTACCAACTTTAATTTTCTTGGTGACTTTTGCGATTTAAAATTGTTTTACAAGAAAAATTCAAGATTGTAGGATTTAGATGCTAATACATTCCCTTAGGTTGCTACATTAAATTTATAAGCTGCTTATTTTGTTTAATATGTATTAAACGATAATCGATCTTTAGCACCTAAATACTTAATTAGTTTAAAGAAAATTAGAATATTCGAGGTTAACTGCGTTGCGTACAAATAATAAAAAATACATGTAGGATAAAAATTAGTTTTCTGACAATCAGTTGTCAATTAGTTTCCTGTTAACATAAAGCGCCTTTTTTCACTTGAGAGGGAATGTAGTTTAAGTAAAACAAGAAAACTATGAGGTTTAATTGGGTATGTTGATAAATAGTTAATGTACAAGTAGAATATTAAAGGGATTGGGAAAATAATTCTTCTCTTATCTTCTGTTTTGTTATGTTTCTTATCTATTTATTAAACTCTTTATATGGAGAAAGAAAAGAAGGATACAACTTTGACACGGTAACTACTTCAATATTTTAATTTAATGATCAAGAACTTTTTACTTAAAGAGTGAAAATTCTCAAGAATCAAAACAAGTATTAGTTTCGATGCACGATTGGTAGTCAAGAATTCAAGTTTTAGTTAAAAAAAAAAAAAAAATCCACCCTAACTCTCTGTTCTCATTTCTCTACAGTTTTCTCTGTCATCAATTTCAAAATATATTGAAAAATTGTAAGTATTGTTCGATAACACACTAATAATACTATCATAAAAAGTTATAAATGTTTTGAGAAAAACATTTATGAATGAGGCAAAATTAATTACGAGAGTCGAAATATGAGCTACCACTTATTTTGTTAGAAATATAAATATGACATGGGATTGAAATTACTATCAGACAAATCTATTAATATATGTATAGTAATATTAGTGGTACAGTGTAATATACTTCGAATCTTAGTTCTGCAATTCAATATCACTTTGTTTTCACATTGTCTACGACTTTGACAAAACAGCGTATTTGTTGTTAATGCGTATTTTGTGGTACTGCAACTTTCGTGTGGATTTTAAAGCTATAAGTAGTTGAGAAGTTAATAACGTGTCCATAGAACATTTTAAAAAATTTCAGATTTTTTCTTCTTTGAAGCTTTTAATAAGATTTGTTCTTATACAAACCTTCAAGAAAAAATTAAATAGTCCTTTGGTATTACGTCTTGATGTAATATAAAAACACCAATGTGATATCAAATAATAAGAAAATTGACTTATTTGGTTGAAGTATATTACGTATCTAAACTGAAAAATTGACTAGTCACCGCTCGTTTGGTGCAAGAAAAGGTAAGATCAGCAAAACAACACTGTTGGAGGTAGTTTACTTTCTGCGGCCAAGGTGCGCACACATTTTTTGCTTCTTTATATATCAAATATTCTGTTCTACTAAACATTAGAACTGTAAGTTTGTGTCATAAAAGTATGAAAAATACAAGTTTGTAGAAGATGCACAAAAAAACATAAAGTACGATTAATTATAACATGCGTTTAAAGAACCTTTCATCAATACAAATTAACTCATTCCTGAAAAACAAAAATTTGGTACACTTTCTTTATATATAACCTTACTTATGAGAGATGACAGTGATTTAGTAAGAATCTAACTGAAGGATTTACCTAAATCCACATTATTGTAAGGAAACTTTATGCAACTCGATAATTTTTAGTAAAATATACAGTTTTTAAAAGATTAAGAAAGCATTACATGCTAGAAATCATTAGGATATGGTTATATGGAGCATAAATAGTCAGTGGAATTTCTAATCCAAGAGTGTAAGAGGCTCTAGAGTATTTACTCTTTCATATAGTAACATTTCATCAGTTGTTTCCGCCTCATGTTGTTGTGGCATGATTAGTAAAAAACTATTTTTTACTGATCACTGAAGATACTTACAGGTTTTGAGCTTTTAAAAAAGGCTTATTTCATAATTATTTTGTTAAAATAGGTAACTAATTTCATTACGACACTAGGACAATAAAAAAATAAATACTTGTTGTTTAATCGTTTTTGTTATTCGTAATACATGTAACTTGACTTCTTTCCGTAATAAGATAAAAGTTATAAGCAATAGTTATAATAAATACCCTTCACAAAAACAAGACTGAGCAGTTTAACCACGACTTTATTTAGTTACACATTTTATCGCTGAAAATATTTAAAAAATTTTTTATTTTTTTTTCAAGGGCTTAATTAAAAAAAAAGACATTTGTTAAGTTTTAACACAAATATAAAAATAAAAGAGTGAGAATAATAAAGAATTAAGACATTAATTATACCAATAAAAGAAAAAGGATCTTAAGCAATCGTTGTATGTGCAGTGAACAAAATGAAAAAAGTTAATTAATACATGTTAAAAAAAATTAGCAAGCTTCTCAGAATAATCTCTACAGACAATAAACAACAAGTAAAAGAGTTCATGTATTATACATATGATCTGACACCGACACACGAAAATTTGTTGTAAGATTTTACTCCAACTTGAATAAGCGTAATATTGAAAAACTGTGAAGGTCTAAGAGTAAAGCCAAGTTTTAAAAAGATGTAACTGTTGTAAAAATATGCAAAATTGACTATTATTAAATGCCGTGTCTATATTTACATTTAATGTCATTTAAGAACCTTCTATACATTAGATTTAATTTATTCGTGCCTAGTTGTCTGTTCACATTACTGTGATATACACATGGATAATATATCTGAGAAAAATCTCATCTAAGCGTATTTTATCTCCAGATCTATGATTTTGACTTCATCAGATACAAATATATGCCCAAAGTCATATAAAAATCATGCTGTAACCAACTTGATGTAATGATTTTTAACAGATCTAAAGTGTTTCCCCTTACAAATACAGATAAGTGTTTTGCTTTGCCCAACGCAGCAAAGTCCATATCGACGCCTCTTACGAAGAGCAACGGAGCTCAGATTTTTCCATTTGAATTAACATGGGAAAATCTGAGCTCCGTTGGTCTTCGTAAGAGGCGTCGATATTTACAGAGAACAATAATTTATGCTACCGATATGTCAAAAACATATCTTACATTTTCTTTACCTATAGATACTTGTAAATTTACAGGTGTTAAAAAGACTACTCTAATATTAAGCTTGGTGAAAATTAAAAAAAATTATCATTTAATAGTTGTAAATAAATGCAAACTATGGGTAAGAGTTCGAATGAAATTTGGTGTATATCAAAGGTATGAAAGTCATTTCGGCAGCCACTACTAACAAAGAAAGAGAACATTCTATGCAACATTCTGAATCTAATTTTTACATGTTCCTTCACAAAAAACAACTGGTATACGAATTTGGAGCCTCAATGATTCTCGTTTAGATATTCTTGGTTCAAAGACATGGGTGTAATAGTTTAAAAGCTTTGTCAATTTATGAAAAAATTATTACTTTCTTTTGCAGTGTTGGGTTATGTGAAAAAATAACTAAAAGTGTACCTGACAAAGAAGGCTCACGATACTTATATAAATACTTATAATAACAAGAAAAATATAACTAAAATTTAATAAGGTAATTACTTACAGTCCGGTAGTTTAAGCACATAATAAGAAAATTTTGGCCACTTAGAAGCAAATAATTTCAAGAGCTTTAAAATATAGTTTAGTTATTGAAAAAAGTTGTTTTGTCTAACGAAAGCATTTGCTACAACTGTTATTGAACTCATAGTGAAAATTGTTAGATTTTTTTTACATTTTGGCCTGTTACTCTTACTATTATTATAATAGAAAAAACTATGCAGCGAAATTGTTTGTCATAAAATTTCTGATCAATTCAGTTCCTTTTAATTATTCACTGTTGCGGAAAAGCAAAAAATCCTCTATTTTAAAAGTCAATCGTAATCGGTTTGTAGTCTTTTTAATTATTGATAACAAAATTAAGAATCTAATAATTAAGTAACTATTATGAGCATCTTTAACTTACTATGCCCAAGCTTTATTATTCATTTCAAAAAATGATATAACGCCACAAATTCATTATTCATTTCCAGATTCGGTACAAAGCTCTTAAGAAATGTTGTAAACAATTTAGCGTTTTAACGATTTTTTAATAATTATAAGATTTTACGATTGACGTTTCAATAAACAGTGGGTAATTACACTCCGACGACTGTGAGCGACGACACAGACGGCAGAGTACGTCATACAAAGAAAAAAAAGTTTAAAATATTTTTTTGTGTTCATCGTCTACAAACATAAGGATTTCTTAGTGTGTAACTTCAAATGATCTTGGAAAGCAATAGTATATCATATAAATTACAAAATAAAACTTTTTTTAACTTACACAGTGCAAGCATGCCAGTGGGTACACTGAGAAAAGTGGTGTTAGAAAAAGTTTTACAACTATAATAAAAATTACTATATTTTTTAGGAAAGCTGAGACATACTCGCCATATTATAAAAATTGCTATGCTACATAGTAAAACCAGATCATATTAGAATTTGCTATTCAACGTAGTAATTTTTGCTTTGTTCAGAAATAAGAAAAATATATATATTCATCATACATATACACAGGGACTGTTTGTACATGTAACTATCCGAAAATTGTAATATATATGTATATGTATATATATATGTGTGTGTGTATATATATACACATATGTATATAAAAGTATGTACATAGATATTTTTTCACAGAGTACAAATTGATATTGATGTAATGTACAGTTTTATTATTTTAAAAAGATCTACAGCGACTAGGATTCGAACCTTCATCCTTCGGCTTCCGAATCAAGCTTCGCATTCACTAGAGCACGGGACATTATAACCACGTGAGTATGTCGAATCTTTTCTGAAAAATATAGTAATTTTTAGTATACTTATAATACTTTTTTTAACACCACTTTTCTCAGCATACATTAACGCATGTAGTTCATTACTCACCTACCACTTACAGACGTTAGAGTGTTAGTCCTAAGAGTTTATTAAAACATATGTTTATACGAGTACGTATAGTAGTAAGAAATAACAGTACAGTATCAGCAAAAAAAAAAAAATTTTTTGAGTTATCAAGTTCTATGGTTATGAAACAATTGTATGGACAGTAATTTGCTCATAAACTTTCTTGCAACGATGGTATCAAAATGGGTTTTTTATTTTTTTCAAACGCAAGAATCTTTCAACTTTTATAGGCAATTGGTTCCGTTTTTCTATACCCAATATGAGTGGAGTTATTAATACATATTTTAATGCATGAATGGATTATTTTTGGCAAAGTGGGTTAAAATAAACAGAAAATTTCTTATACCGTTAAAGATCTTTATATTTTTAATAAAATGTCATTAAAACAGAAGAAATGTTTTAAGGACGTTCGGTAGTGTTAGCGGGGGGAAACATTTGCGCGGTGAGGGGAAACCAGCGATGAATGAAGATTTGGCAACGTCGTACGGGTCTTAAATGTGTGAGTGTTCATGTACACGCATCAGGTGTCTCTGCACACTCTACACTGTCTGCTCGTCTGCTGCGTGCTGCGTCGGTTACGACAGCGTTCGTGTATCAATGTTTTTGTGATAAAGCTGTAAGTATTTTTTGCCAACTTTTTCCCCCATGTCGTCTATCATTCCCAAAACAGTGATTAAAAATCTAAGTCAAAATAAAGTAGATTTTAATATTATTGTTGATAAATTTATGGAAGATAATGATGGTTTAAGATCGTTTCTAATAAATGGGCAAAGCCCTTTAATCAAAAGAGCTACCAGTGTAAATAAAATACTTGAATTTTTAAATGACTTGACAAGTCTCATACAGCATGGGATGTCAGATAAGTAGGATGATTTCTAAGATGAGTGATTCAAACTATGAGCATGTGATTTTGTAATGTGCAAAAAAATTGTATCTTAAGAAGAAATAATAAATTTGAAATTAAAAAAAAAAATAAATAGCGTGTTATTAACATTTATTGTTTTTTATGGGAAGGGGTGGGCGTTCTGTACATACACTCACGCACACACGTAAGCTTGTATTTTATGCATGAATGCATAAATATCTACAATAATATTGAGATAGTTACTGATCAACATCCTGGAACATTTTGAATTTCCCGCCACTTGCGACGTTGCCGTTGCGTTTCGGTCGAGCTTTTATTTAATTTTTTATTTATAAACGAATCAGACGATCGTCGCAAAACTTGGTATACATCAAATTAATAACATTATCTGTAACATACAAAAAAATTGGCCAAATTCACTGGCCCAATTTGCTTAAAACTGTGATTTAGTCAGTTCTCCCGTAAGCGACAGTGTTAAAATGACGTAACTTTGAAATTCAATATCTCGAAAACGAAACAGAGGAACCTCTTTAAATTTTGACTGGTTTATTGTAACAACAATAAAAACGTCTGGTCAAAATTTCAGAAAAATTCGTTGGAAAATTCAATCACTACCGAACGTCCTTAACTTTTTCTTTACGCTTGGTGCAGGAAAATAAATTTTCAAGTTCAAAATTGAACTAAGACATTTTTCTTTAAAAGAAACAAACAGCTTAAGCATAGTCAGATATGCTAATGGTATCCACTTAAATCTAAATTTTTATTTATTTGTATCAATATTCGTGTAAACTCAAAATATAAAATGATTTATTCCAAAAACCGAAATTTTTATGCTTTTTCACTCCATAATGTTACGAAAAATAAATTTTTTAATAATTCAAAGGACCTAAACTAATAAGAAATCTCATCAAAAACAATTTTTCTCGTGGACTTTTTAAAACAAGACCAATGGAAAAAGGGTAACAAGCCCAATTGTGAAAAACAATAGTAATTAATTTTCACAATTTGATTAATAATAACTCAAGCTGATGCCTTAGATAGATAAAATGATTTTTTTTAAGAATGAGATTTTACTTATAAGCAATTATAATGATTTTTTTCCAGGGAGTAGAGATTTTTTTTTTTTTTTGTGCTTTTAGTACTGGACTATTATACAAAATTAAATATGTACCTGTCGGAAAAAATGTAACGGAAGCTCTTACATCTTCATTTCTTTATCGTCGATATTGTAATGTAATGTATACTGTCAGTAACAATACAAATTTTTTCTAATTACACTCATAAACGTTGACACAAGGTAATGACGAACTTTCTTTTCTTATTTTATTTTGTTCAACTACGATTATAAAAATTTGTGTTCTAAATTCTTGAAGTCTTTTTAGATGAAAGCTTAGGAGAAAGTTTAGTAGTGGATTGTTCTGTTAAGCAATTAAAATGTAGTTGTGTTGAATTTCTATCTCTAATCTAATCCCTTAACAATGATAAGGTAAAAGATTTCCTATAAATATAACATGTTGACGAGTTTTTAGCCAGTTTATGTAGTAACGTCTCTATCAGGGATTAGACATTATTTTCAGACGTCAGTGATACGAGTATGAGCTCCGTAATATACGTACTCAAAGACAGGCATGTGATAAAAAATATCTATTTTAATAAAAACTTTTTTATAATAAATACAAAATTAATTGCAGTAATATCTTACTTGCTGAGAGTCTTTTTTTTCTTTTGATAAGTTAAGGAAACAGTCATTCACGTTAATGTGCATATGTGCGTTGTGATTACAAATGCTACTTTTTTATGAATGACTCTGACAAAATGGATGTTTCTTGAGTTTCCATGTGATAAGTTAAAATTTTTTATCTTTTTCAGATTTAGTACAGTCAAAAGAAATTTATCTTTTCTTATGAATAAAAAAACTTGTACTGGTACTCACTTTTTTACCTGATGTTATTTAACAGCTAACTCAAAGTCTAACAATGATATCTTAGTACGACGAAGTATGCCATATTATTAGAAAGTTTATCATCAATCTTCTATTTTTAACCTTAGTTTTTCTTCCATTTTTGCTATAAATAACTTTATAACTTTTTTGGATAAAGTCTCTGAGATAGAGTCGTAATCAGTATAGACCATATTAGTATGATCGGACACTGTCGTTAAAGTATAGTTTTATCTAGTCTGAGGTATCTAGATTTTTTTGTTTCCACAAAGAAAAAAATGACATTGAAGGAATTTAATCAGACTTTTATTAGAATCTTGGCATATTCGTTTAAAATAACAAAATAAAAAAAAATAAAAAATTTGATGCGTCACGTGAACTCTTAATCACGATCTCATTTAAAATAAGCGGGACTGTTTGTACATGTAACTATCCGAAAATTGTAATATATATGTATATGTATATATATATGTGTGTGTGTATATATATACACATATGTATATAAAAGTATGTACATAGATATTTTTTCACAGAGTACAAATTGATATTGATGTAATGTACAGTTTTATTATTTTAAAAAGATCTACAGCGACTAGGATTCGAACCTTCATCCTTCGGCTTCCGAATCAAGCTTCGCATTCACTAGAGCACGGGACATTATAACCACGTGAGTATGTCGAATCTTTTCTGAAAAATATAGTAATTTTTAGTATACTTATAATACTTTTTTTAACACCACTTTTCTCAGCATACATTAACGCATGTAGTTCATTACTCACCTACCACTTACAGACGTTAGAGTGTTAGTCCTAAGAGTTTATTAAAACATATGTTTATACGAGTACGTATAGTAGTAAGAAATAACAGTACAGTATCAGCAAAAAAAAAAAAATTTTTTGAGTTATCAAGTTCTATGGTTATGAAACAATTGTATGGACAGTAATTTGCTCATAAACTTTCTTGCAACGATGGTATCAAAATGGGTTTTTTATTTTTTTCAAACGCAAGAATCTTTCAACTTTTATAGGCAATTGGTTCCGTTTTTCTATACCCAATATGAGTGGAGTTATTAATACATATTTTAATGCATGAATGGATTATTTTTGGCAAAGTGGGTTAAAATAAACAGAAAATTTCTTATACCGTTAAAGATCTTTATATTTTTAATAAAATGTCATTAAAACAGAAGAAATGTTTTAAGGACGTTCGGTAGTGTTAGCGGGGGGAAACATTTGCGCGGTGAGGGGAAACCAGTGATGAATGAATTTTTGGCAACGTCGTACGGGTCTTAAATGTGTGAGTGTTCATGTACACGCATCAGGTGTCTCTGCACACTCTACACTGTCTGCTCGTCTGCTGCGTGCTGCGTCGGTTACGACAGCGTTCGTGTATCAATGTTTTTGTGATAAAGCTGTAAGTATTTTTTGCCAACTTTTTCCCCCATGTCGTCTATCATTCCCAAAACAGTGATTAAAAATCTAAGTCAAAATAAAGTAGATTTTAATATTATTGTTGATAAATTTATGGAAGATAATGATGGTTTAAGATCGTTTCTAATAAATGGGCAAAGCCCTTTAATCAAAAGAGCTACCAGTGTAAATAAAATACTTGAATTTTTAAATGACTTGACAAGTCTCATACAGCATGGGATGTCAGATAAGTAGGATGATTTCTAAGATGAGTGATTCAAACTATGAGCATGTGATTTTGTAATGTGCAAAAAAATTGTATCTTAAGAAGAAATAATAAATTTGAAATTAAAAAAAAAAATAAATAGCGTGTTATTAACATTTATTGTTTTTTATGGGAAGGGGTGGGCGTTCTGTACATACACTCACGCACACACGTAAGCTTGTATTTTATGCATGAATGCATAAATATCTACAATAATATTGAGATATTTACTGATCAACATCCTGGAACATTTTGAATTTCCCGCCACTTGCGACGTTGCCGTTGCGTTTCGGTCGAGCTTTTATTTAATTTTTTATTTATAAACGAATCAGACGATCGTCGCAAAACTTGGTATACATCAAATTAATAACATTATCTGTAACATACAAAAAAATTGGCCAAATTCACTGGCCCAATTTGCTTAAAACTGTGATTTAGTCAGTTCTCCCGTAAGCGACAGTGTTAAAATGACGTAACTTTGAAATTCAATATCTCGAAAACGAAACAGAGGAACCTCTTTAAATTTTGACTGGTTTATTGTAACAACAATAAAAACGTCTGGTCAAAATTTCAGAAAAATTCGTTGGAAAATTCAATCACTACCGAACGTCCTTAACTTTTTCTTTACGCTTGGTGCAGGAAAATAAATTTTCAAGTTCAAAATTGAACTAAGACATTTTTCTTTAAAAGAAACAAACAGCTTAAGCATAGTCAGATATGCTAATGGTATCCACTTAAATCTAAATTTTTATTTATTTGTATCAATATTCGTGTAAACTCAAAATATAAAATGATTTATTCCAAAAACCGAAATTTTTATGCTTTTTCACTCCATAATGTTACGAAAAATAAATTTTTTAATAATTCAAAGGACCTAAACTAATAAGAAATCTCATCAAAAACAATTTTTCTCGTGGACTTTTTAAAACAAGACCAATGGAAAAAGGGTAACAAGCCCAATTGTGAAAAACAATAGTAATTAATTTTCACAATTTGATTAATAATAACTCAAGCTGATGCCTTAGATAGATAAAATGATTTTTTTTAAGAATGAGATTTTACTTATAAGCAATTATAATGATTTTTTTCCAGGGAGTAGAGATTTTTTTTTTTTTTTGTGCTTTTAGTACTGGACTATTATACAAAATTAAATATGTACCTGTCGGAAAAAATGTAACGGAAGCTCTTACATCTTCATTTCTTTATCGTCGATATTGTAATGTAATGTATACTGTCAGTAACAATACAAATTTTTTCTAATTACACTCATAAACGTTGACACAAGGTAATGACGAACTTTCTTTTCTTATTTTATTTTGTTCAACTACGATTATAAAAATTTGTGTTCTAAATTCTTGAAGTCTTTTTAGATGAAAGCTTAGGAGAAAGTTTAGTAGTGGATTGTTCTGTTAAGCAATTAAAATGTAGTTGTGTTGAATTTCTATCTCTAATCTAATCCCTTAACAATGATAAGGTAAAAGATTTCCTATAAATATAACATGTTGACGAGTTTTTAGCCAGTTTATGTAGTAACGTCTCTATCAGGGATTAGACATTATTTTCAGACGTCAGTGATACGAGTATGAGCTCCGTAATATACGTACTCAAAGACAGGCATGTGATAAAAAATATCTATTTTAATAAAAACTTTTTTATAATAAATACAAAATTAATTGCAGTAATATCTTACTTGCTGAGAGTCTTTTTTTTCTTTTGATAAGTTAAGGAAACAGTCATTCACGTTAATGTGCATATGTGCGTTGTGATTACAAATGCTACTTTTTTATGAATGACTCTGACAAAATGGATGTTTCTTGAGTTTCCATGTGATAAGTTAAAATTTTTTATCTTTTTCAGATTTAGTACAGTCAAAAGAAATTTATCTTTTCTTATGAATAAAAAAACTTGTACTGGTACTCACTTTTTTACCTGATGTTATTTAACAGCTAACTCAAAGTCTAACAATGATATCTTAGTACGACGAAGTATGCCATATTATTAGAAAGTTTATCATCAATCTTCTATTTTTAACCTTAGTTTTTCTTCCATTTTTGCTATAAATAACTTTATAACTTTTTTGGATAAAGTCTCTGAGATAGAGTCGTAATCAGTATAGACCATATTAGTATGATCGGACACTGTCGTTAAAGTATAGTTTTATCTAGTCTGAGGTATCTAGATTTTTTTGTTTCCACAAAGAAAAAAATGACATTGAAGGAATTTAATCAGACTTTTATTAGAATCTTGGCATATTCGTTTAAAATAACAAAATAAAAAAAAATAAAAAATTTGATGCGTCACGTGAACTCTTAATCACGATCTCATTTAAAATAAGCAGTTTTGTCAATATGTTTTTAGCTTAGACAGATTCAGGTGAAAAATTAATCTTATAATTCTATCTTCATCTGTTTATCTATAATAAACTTCTGTTAATGAAAAGAACACTAGAAAAAAAATTATTTCTGTGAGCTACATTCATTTATACAACAAAATACACGGCCAATACATACATAACGAACATTTTTAAACTGTTCGTCAGACAGCTTGAAAAAAATTTCTTTCTAATATATGCCTGTTAGTTTAAATACCATATAAGATCCTACGGCATATTAAACCATGGTAGTTGACGGTGTATATAAAGTACTATTGTTACCAACAAATTTAAAAAACAAATAGAAACTTGAGATTTTTTAGTAGTAATATTTTTCTTTTGAGCTGTTAAGCTTATTTCGTTTAACAAGTTTGGAACAAAAAATATTTACCAAGTAAATATTTAAGTCTAACAGCTTTTTCGTTAAATTATCGCAATCGTTTGAAAAATTAATTGCTTTTAATTTATGATAGCCTGCTATATAAAGCTAGATTAACAGAATTTTCACTCGAAACCATCATAACGGGAGGATAACTTTTCTAATATTAATAGTCTTTTGACAGCTCACCGAGATAATTTCAATGTTTTTTTCCTCCTACTAGGTGATATTATCGATGGGGGTGTTAATACAAGTAGTTAACTTTTTGTTGTTCACAAGTTAGCGAAACTGTGTTTTTTTCTTCACCTTTTTGACTTTTTTGTTTTCAAAAAAAATTTTTTCTAAAAAATATATTTGTTACCTACGCTTTCCCTCAAAATTGTAAGATTCTACCGTTCTCGAGTTTTTGTGATATTAAGATACATAATTTTTTTTTGTCATAAACGTTAGGTATTTCTGCAGTTTTTTACTAAAATTAGTAATAAACTGCTCAGAAACGATTTAATACTACTTAAAAAACTCATTGCAAATAGCTCTGCAAGGGCGTTTTATCTTCCAAGCGTTAGTTTTTAGGTTTTTAATGTTTCTGTATGTCAAGTCAGAAATTTTTACCATTACTTTTGACTTAGCTAGATTCATTTGTTTATTAAATAAAATTTAATTTTGTTTTCTTCAGTTGTATACTACGGTTGTACAAATTATTCGATTTGTGCATCACAATTAGCAAAGAATGTACCTAGGTAATAGTAAGTCAATTATGAGTACGGAGAAAAAAGTTAATTTAAGTAGATTCTTACAATACAAATTTAAAAAAGTGCAACTTAACACTAGACTAGTTCTACTAATGACTTGAAAAGAATATTAGAATTTATAAAATCTGTTTTTTTTTGCATTAGAGATTCATTTTTTTTTATTTATTAAAAAATACTGACACAATAAAATTAAGCAATGGTTGTATTTTATACGCTTAGTGAAGCAGCTTATGGAAGGGCAAGACACTACGACAGACCATAACCTATTTTCCGTGGTTTGGCTGTAGTGGCCTACTCTTGGTAGATACACACACTACCTTAATGCCATATTTAAATTTTTCTCTTATTTATTTGTATTTACTTTCATAATAACAGATTTTAATGCTATTACTTGCTTTAGTGCATCCATTGTAATTTACATATTTTCTTGAAGGGTAATTGTGTTTAATATATTAGTTTTTAACCTTTGCTTGATAGGCACAATCTAAATTGTATGGTCACTGCTAAACTAAGAGGACCTTTTGGGGCAATAAAAGAAAGTCTTTGTCGGAAGCGTGAAGAAATAAACGTTAAAAAGTAGGCCCTTGATGGGCAGTTAAAATAGCACTACTTTAAATGAAAGTAAGATTTTTTTCACTGCAGTAGTCTTTTTAAAAGTAATTCTTTCTTTAATCTACCATTCTAAGAATATTTGTTTTCATATACTTCTAAGATCTAAATCTAAATCTACTAAGCAATCGTAGCTATCAGCTCTGGGTGTGGTGTTTAAAAATTTTAAAAATGGAAAAAAGGGTAGGAAAGCTAGGGCTTCTTGTTACAGGGGTAAAATAGTAACATGCTATTTCTGATGCATAAATGTGAACTTTACGTCCAACTATCTTACATTAGTATAATTACTGTGTCTCAGAGAATAATCTTATCGCAGTCACTGTTTTGCTAGGCAACGCAGCCAGTAGACGTGTGAACGTGCTTCACCTTGGTGAGGCAAAGTTAAATTCAAATTTTACTAAAAATGCCTGTATTTTATCAATTTACAAAACTGAACTTGCTTACAATTTAAAAATACATTCAATTTTAATGTTCCTTTCAGTATTTGCGTTAAGCAATATTATTGAAGAAATTATATCCCAAATGTATCAAATCATACTCTGAGATATGTTGTTATAATATTTTAGGGTAACTTGTAACATGTTGCAACGAACCCCAGTTTCGACTCCAAAGTATTTGCACCCATCGTTCATGATTTCATACCATGTTTAGTCCTAGAATAAGAAATCATAAAAGAAAGACTGACAGGACAAGCCAAGAAGAAGAGGTTTACAAGTTTGCTGCAGCTTAAATGTCAGACTGATTGTTGTGTTACACAAGCAAGTCAAAATTTTAATCTTTCTTGTGTTTTACTGAGCAGATGTATAAGCTTGCAGATATTTAATGTTGGCTAGCTTTTATTTCTGAAGAGGAGAGTTAAATGTTGTCCTACATTCTTAAGTGACTTTAAATATACTTTAGGTTGCTGTTAGTTGAGGAAAGAAGATTAGTTTTCCAATGCATTGTGAAAATTCAAGCTAGAATTATCCTTGTGTCTTGGTATGAAAATTATGTGGCTAGCCCTGGTTTGTTCCAAAACCTTGCAAGCAGATATTCTCAGTTATTTTTGAAAACACTGGAAGCAACATTATGAAGTCAAGTGACAACTTTTAACACAACGAATATTAATAATTTCTTTAGTAAATCTAGCAGGCTTCTTAAAAAATATAAATTTACCCCTTCTAACACATGGAACGTGGATGAGAATGGTATGACAGCTGTGAAAAAATCAAAGAAGATAACAGCTGCTTGTAGACAAACATAAGTAGGAGCTGTCACATATGCTGAAAGAGGAACTCTTGTCACACTTGGTTGTGCTATTAACACATCTGGTAAATTTATTTTTCCGATATTCATTTTACATAGAATCATATACTTGGACTATTAAACTCAAAAAGGATCTCCAGATTGCATCAGAGCTCAAAATTCTTGAGATTGGATGACCAACAAAGAATACAGTATATTTTTAGAAGATTCAATACACTATTATAAGTGCGTGCAAGCGGTGGCTTGGTCGGCTGGTTTGTGGAATGGCACATGGGAGACTGCGAGTTTGATTTCCGGCCAATGCAACTCGCTCGAGCAAGTACCTCTGTAAATGTTCACATGTGCTTTTTCACCACGCAATGCTCCTTGTAAAGGGATGAGTAACCCTTTCGCAGCAAAAATGGCCTACCACTTAGATCTTTTGCTTTCGAGATGGTCTAAGTGACATCATCACCGTAGCAACTAAGCTACAACTGTATTTAACAACGTAAAAATGTTACCAATAATTGTAACATGAAATCAATACTGTAATACATAGTAAATATTAATGTAAAATGTGCCTTACTGTACCAAGGCTATATGTACTCGTCTGCAATAAAGTGTAAAAATAAATACACTGCGTAAGTACGTATTTATTTTTTGGAAAAAAAAAAAAAAAATATCACAAGTCAACTCCAGAAGAGCTCATTTATTAATTGCTTGACAATCATAGTTTGCATATTTATCATGTTTATTATAAAGTTCTAGACAAGGCTAAGGTCAACAACAAAGTCATTTAAAATTTTTCTTATCTTATTATTCTCATGAATTGCCTCTAGATGTTAGACTTTATCGTTCTTTAAGATACTATTTGAATAGGGCACTGGTCACGTAGATGAATAATCGTACAGAAAAATAAAAGCCATCCATGACACACTTGGAATTGTAAAAAAATCCATTGACACTTGTTTTATGCCCTTCAAATATGATTAGTAGATTGAAAGCTTCTGGCACATGACATCTTAATACTAATATTTTTTATGATTGTGATCTTCGACCATCTTATGCCACTAATTATTTAAACCTTACTGAAAATGGTGACAAAAATACAGGCAATTCTGTGTTAGGTCCTGAAAATCTAATACTCGAATGCGATTTGTAAATTCCTGAAATACAATGCCTGATCAATACTGCAAAAGATTCAATTTAAAGCGGCTAAAGTTTGAAGAAGAATTTTTTTTCTTAAAAGGCAAAACCATCTTAAAAAATACTTCACTGAAAGAAGTGATACATATTAGGCGCAAAATAAATCTACACTTGTGATAGATACAACTGAAAAAGAAACTTTTAAAATGGAATATGAAGTAAGCTTAGCGAAAGAAAAAAAAGTGAGTTAAAAACAGAAAAAACAGATAAAGGTAAGATTTGATAACTAAAAAAGAGTGAGATGATAAAAGTAAAAAAATAATGTTAAGTTTTAATTAATATTTTGAAACTAACAAGTGGTATTTGAATGTTTGTGATAAAGCCCACAGCTTGTCTCAGAAAGACTGGGTGGAATGGATTTCATGTAAAAAGTGGGCACATAAAACATGTGTAGCAGATCATGTTACATCATATCGATGTATTTACTGTTACTGTGATGAAGCCTGAATTTATTCATTGATGGTAAATTTAGTCTTTTAATGCTGTGAGCTTAAAAAACAATTAAAAATCTCAAATTTCTATCAAAACTGACTTTAATTTAGAAGTTACAATATAGCTAATACTTAAAATAATGAGGCTCCACTCCCTGCAAGCTTTGCGCGCCAACTCCCATAATTTTTTGTTGTTCTACGCTTTCTCAGGTAATAAGAAGTATATTTATAAAAAAACGTATTTGCAAAGTATGAAATAGCTCCAGCTTGGAATACAAACAATAATATGTATTCTCCTATTTTTACAATTTTTCCAGATCCTAACAATACTCTCATAAAACTAAAACAGGCATTGTTTGATGCCCTACTCCTTCCACATTTGATGATAAAATCCATATGAAGAATTCTCTCTTATTTGATAAAATTACGATGGACATTATTAATCAGTTGTTAAACAAACCTACTGTTTTAAGCTTCATTTACATGTTATCAACTTTTAATATTTATGAAAGAAGACTTCCTCAATTTTATCATACTGTACTTGAAATACAAATCATTTAAAAAACCTTAATCACAAGTGTGTATACAACAGCACAATAAATACTAATCAAACTACTTGACTTGTTATGTAAGTTGAATTAAAACAATAAGCCTTCTCCATAGGGCAATACTTCCGTGTTTTGTATTGTTGTATAACTATATGTTAATCAAATTAATTGATTCATTAGTCTCATGTCTTACAAAAATAAATAAGAACTTAAAACTTTTTACAAACCCTATTACCAATGTTGTTAAAAAAACTTAACTTATAAAGAACTTAGACTAACGTATACATCTAAATACAATTGATAAAAATTTATTCATTATCTTACTCTTAGTTGTATAAATAAATTAAACATTTATTGTTTGCATGCGTTAAATCTATTTATTTGAATTCTGAAATTTGTGAAAAATTATTTAGAAATATGTACTGAATAGTTTATATTTCTTATGAGTGTCAAGTTTGTGGTCGGCGTAAGGTATTTTAATGAAAAAAAAGTCATAGTACAGGAAACGACATCCACATACATGTTATGTGCTATAAATTTATCTGTATACATGTTTCTGGCTAATAATATCTATTAACATTTATACATGTGTGTTTTAGTATGTTTTTGCAGTTTTAATCTTATCGTAGTTTGCTAATATAGTAAATTAGACAATGCAATAATATATATTCATTTATGTGCGTGGGTGGATGCCAGAGTTTGCGAAGGTTCGTAAGGGATCCGAAAGATTTTATATAAATAGTGGGGGAAGGGGCGTGAATGGTCTAGATAAATTATGTGGGGGGTATGAAGGGATTGGCTAAGGGTGCAGTGGGAGTCTGGACAAAAAACTCAGATGAGCCAAAATATGGGGAGAAAAAAAAGTCTTACCACATTTTGTGGGGTGGAAGTAAGGGGGCAGTGGTTAATCAATGTGGGTCCGTAGAAGTGTTGTAGATAGTTGTACAAGGCTGTGGAAGTTCATGTAGAATGCCAGACACAAATGACTATATAATATAGTATGATATAGATATATATGTTAACGTAAAGAATTACGTTACTTAATCATTGTTGATATGATTGGTCAATTTGTTCTACGTAAATAGTAGTAAATTTTGTGTACGAACTCTGTAACAACTAAAAATAATATC
>NW_019379777.1:264388-271868 GCF_000648655.2 Copidosoma floridanum | reverse complement strand
GATAATATTAATAATAAAAGATATGATAACGATGATGATGATGATTATGATAATTATAATTATGATGATAATGTTGATGATTTTAATAGAGATGACAATAGTAATGATATTAACTATAATGACGATGGTGACTGTTATTTTATTAAGTGTGATGATATAGATAATGATTGTTATTAGAGTAAGGATTATGATGATAATGTTGATCATGATAATAATAATGATAATAATAATAATGATAATTACTCTAATTAGGAAGATGAAAATCACGATGATAATAACAATGATAATGATAAAAATAATAATAATACTGATAGTTATGTTCATGATTGTTAAAATAATGATAATAATGATTATGATAATTGTAATACTAATACTTGGTATTGAAATGATGAAAATATTAATGACTATGATGATAATAATTATTAGAATGATAATAATAATAATAACGTTAATGATGATGATAATAATGATGTCGATGATGAAATCGATAAAAATGATTATCATAACGGTGATTATAATAATTGTGCTAATTATTACTGTAATGATAATGGTGAAAATGGTGGTGATAGTTAATGATGATAATTACGACAGTAGAAATGATGATAATGATGAAAATAGAAATGATAATAATGATAATGATGATGATAATGAAAATTGCGATGGGAATGGTTTTGATGGTGATGGTGATGATGATGAAGATAATAAATATGATTATTATTATGTTAATGGTAAAGATAAAGATAATAATGATAGTAATAGTTGTAATAATAATAATAATAATAATAATAATAGTAAAAATGATAATGATAACAACCATAATGAAATCAATAATGAAAATAATAATACTAATATAGATAATTATTATAATAATGATAAAGATCATAAAGATAATGATGTTTCTAATGATGATAATAATTATGATAATACTGATGATTTTTATCGTAATTATAATAATGATAATAATAATGATAGTAGTGATCTTGATGGTAACAAAAGTGGTGCTTTAAATAATCAAGTTAGTTATAATGATAATAGAGATGACGATGATGATCATAATGGTGATGGTTATGTTGGTGATGGTAATGATAATGTTACCAATGATGATGATAATAGTGATAATGATATTGATAATGATTATGGTAATAATAGCAAAAGTTATAATGGTGATAATAATGATGATGATAAAAATATTAATATTGATGTTGTTAATAGTTATAATGGTTATAGTTAAAATAATAATGTCAGTTATAATGATAGTAATAATGACGGTTTTGATTTTGATAGTGATGGGTATGTTGGTGATGGTGATAATATTGTTACATATNTTTAATAATAATAATAATGATTATGATAGTTATGATAATGATGATTATGGTATCAGTGATAATAGTAATAGTTATGATGGTAATGGTGATAATGATTAGAATCTTATGGATAATATTTATGGTGATGGTAATGATGGTGATGATTATGATTATAATAATTAATGTTAATAATGATAGAAATAATGACGATAATAATGGTGATAATAATGATGATAATGATGATATGAATAATGATAATGATGATTATGATAATGATGAAAATGATGATAATGATAATGATGATGATGATAATGATAATGATTATATTGATGATGATAATGGTAATGCTCACGATAGTGATGTTGATGATATTGATGGTAATAGATATAATGGTTATGGTGATGATGATAATAATGATGGTGATGATGTCAATGGTAATGATTTCGTGAATAGTTATGATGGTGGTTGTGAAAATATTCATGGTGATAATGCAAATGATGATTTTAATAAATATACTGATAAAGATAATGATAATCATAGTAATAATTATAATGATGATGATGATGATGGTCATGGGGATGATAGTTATAGTGATGATGATAATGATAATGTTGATATAAATGATAATACTTATATGAATATTAATAAAAATACTCGTAATTAAGACAATATTAATGATGATGATAATAGTGAAAATAATGATGATAGTAATTACGTTGATAATAAGAATGATTATAATAATAATAATGATAATAATAATGATGATAATGATAATAATAACAATGATGAAAATAATAGTTGTAATGATGGTGATGATAGTAAAGGTTATTATGATGCTAATAATATTGATGAGAATTATGATAATAATGACAATTATAATAAAATAATGATAATGATAAGGATGTTAACAATTATGATGATCAATAGTAATTATAAGAACGATAGGGATAATGATGGTGATGATGTAATGAATAATTATAATGTTAATAGATCTGAAAAATAGTGGTAATATTAACGATGGCGATGATAATTATAGCAACGATTAAAACGATGATGAGAATCAAGAAGAGATGATGCCGATGATTATCATATTGATAATAATAGAGAAGATGATGACAATAATAATTATGACATAAATGATGATAATAAGGATAATGATGATAATGATAGTTCTGATGATGAAGATGATGAAGATGATGATAATAATGATAATAATGACTATTATAATGACGATAATGATAATGATGATTATAATGACGATAATGTTAATGATGATAATGATAATGATGATGGATTTGGTTACGATGGTAATGGTGATGTTAATGATGGTTATACTAAAAATAGAACTGGTGACAATGATAATATTGATGGTGATGCTGTTAATGTTAATGATATTGTTAATAGTTATTATGGTGAAATAATAATGATGAGGTCCTGATGCGTATGCTGATTAGAATAAAGATGATGATAAGATCAAACTACTATTAAAGCGGATAATAGTGATGAAGATAATGATGATAGGGATATTGATAATTATAATGATCATGATAATAATGATGATGATAGTGGTGATGATAAAAAAGATGATGATAATGACGATGATCGTAGTAATATGGATGATAATACTGATGATAATAAAAATTAAAATACTGATAATGATGACAATTTTTTTCAAGATAATAATGGTAATAAAATTAAAGGTAATGATGATAATCGTCATTATTATTAATGAGATAATAATAATAATAGTAATGATAAAAGTTACGATATTAAGGATGATAATCACAATGACGAAGATAATGGTTTGGTTATTAAAGTTATATTTTATAGCAATGATGATGATGATACTATTGATATTGATGATGATAGTAAAGATAATGATAATGAGAAAGATGTTGATAATGATAGTATTAATAAAAATAATGATAATTATAATAGCATTGATGGTAACGATAGTAATGCTTATAATGATGATGATACTGATTATAATGAAAAGGATAGTGATAATTTAAATAATAAAAATAATAATGATAATGATAATAATAATGATGATGTAGATAATGTTGACATAAATAATAACACTGATGATGATAATGATTATAATGATAATAATGACGATAATAATGATAATAGTTATAGTGATTTAATTAAAATGATTGTTATAATAATGATAACGATAATGATATTGCTTATGGTAATAAGGGTGATATTTAAAATAATGATAATAACGCTAATGATATTGCTGGTACTGACGATTATAAAAGTAATTATAATGATTGTTGTAATAGTGATAGTAGTGATGGTAATAAGGGTTATGGTTATGATAGTAATGATAATGATGATGATAAATATAGTTATAGTAATGATGATAATGATAAAAATGATGTTAATAATAATTAATAACACAAGAATGATAATGACGATGATGATAATAAAGATAACAATAGTGATATCAATAATAGTGAAGATAATATGGATGTTAATGATAATAATGATCATAGTGACGATAATGATAAAAACAATGATGCTTATGATCATAATGATAGTAATAAAATGAACAATAATTATGATGGTAATTGGTAAAGTGGTGATAGGGGTAATAAAAATAGTTATTGTGATAATGATGACAATAACGGTGATGATTTTAATGGTGTTGAAAATGATAATAGTAATAATATTAAGTCTGGTCATGATACTGATGAACATAATAATGGGGAAGAAAGTTATAATAGTAATGGTCATGACGATGATGAAGATGCTATTGTTGATAATAAGAATATAAATAATAATGATAATAAGAATAATTTCAATGATTTTAATCATAGTGCATGTAATAATAATGATAATAGTGATAATAATAAAAACGGTAATGAAGATAACGATGCTGGTAATGATAATTATAGTAAAAATAGTTATGATGATGCTGAGAATGATGATATCAATGGTAATAACAATGAAGATATTGATTATGATAATAATGATAAAATTAATAATAAAGGTGTTGAAAATAACTATGATGATGATGACGATGATGATGATGATGATAATAATTATAATGATGATGATAATGATGATGATGATGATGATAATAATTATAATGATGATGATAATGATGATGATGATGATGATAATGATGATGATGATAATAATGATGATGATAATGATGACAAAAATGATGATGATGATAATGACGATAAAGATATCGATGATAATGATAATAAAGATAATCACAATCATAATGGTTATGGTGATGATTATAATGATAATATAGATGATTATAATAATAATAATAGCAGTAATGACTATGACGATAATAATGACAGTAATGATAATAATGGTGATGACAATGTAAATAGTAATTTTAATAATTTTGTTGATGGTGATAATGGTGATGGTTATAATAATGATGATAATAATGTTTTTAATAATAAAGATTATGGTGATCCGTTTAATGGTGATAATGATGATAATGATAATTATCGTAATAATGAGAACGTTGATAGTGATGACGTTTGTGATAATGATAATGATAATAATGATTTAAATGATGGTTATGGCGATGATGATAATCATGTCGATAATAATAATAATAATAAAAAGAATGACGCTGATGATAATGATGATGATTCTGATGATAATGGTGGGTATAATTATTGTCATGGTGGTTATGATAATGATAAAGGTGTTGATGATAATGGTGATTTGGATCATGATGTTGATGATGATATAGATAAAAGAAATGATAATAATAATAATAATATCAATAATATTGGTGAGTATAATGACCATAAAAATGGTAATTCTTTCGATAATGATAATATTGGTCATGAGAATGATAATTATTATTATGATGATAATAATGGTTTTAATGATGGTGATAGTAATGGTTGTAATGATGGTAATGGTAATGGTGACGATGGTGATAATAAAAATTATGACCAAAGTGACAATAGTGATAATAATGATTTAAATCATGATGATGATAATGGTAATGGTCATAATTATGATGATTATGACAACGGTAATGTGGATACTGATGATTAGAACGATGTTCAAGGTAGTGATAAAATTGATGATAGTAAAAATGATATAGATAATGATGAGAATAATTATTATGAAAATCGTAAAAATTATAATTATAATGATGATGATGATGATGATGATGATGATGATGATGATGATGATGATGATGATGATGATGATGATGATTATAATAAAGGTAATAATGGTGTAAATAGTGATGTTCATAATAATGATAATAATAATTTTAATAAGAACGTTAACGTTGATAATAATGATGATGGTAATGTTAATAATTGTAATAGTACTAATGGTTATAATAATAATAATGATAATGATAATAGTCGTAATAATGATGTTAATCACAATAATGTTGATTGCAATGATGATGATGATAATAATTATGATACTAATGCTAATAAAGATAACTATTGTTATGATCGTGATGTTGGTTGTTATAATGTTAATGGTGATATTTAAGATAATAATAGTAATGATAGTAACTATGATAAGACTGATGATGATGATGATTATGACGATAATAATGATAATGATTATGATAATAATGAGTATAATGATTATAATGATGTTGGTGGTAGTAGCTATTAGGGTGATAGTGTTGTTGATTGTGATAATGATAATAATAATGTTGATAATGGTGGTGATGATAATGATAATGATAATGATAATGCTTATACCAATACTCATAATGATGATGGTGACCATAATGATGATAAAAATTATTATAACAATGATAACGATGATAGTTGTGAAAATGATAATGATAATGATGGTGGTAATAATAATAATAATAATGATGATGAAGATGATAATGATAATGATGATGATAATGGTTATGGTGAAGATAGTTTTGGTAATAATAGTGATGGTGATGATGATGATGATATCGATAATGATACTGATGAGTATTACAATGATGATGATATTGGTGATAATGATGATAATTATAATTATAATGATAATTGTTGTTATATCAGCAATGATGATAATGGGGATTGTTATGATAGCGGTGGTGATAACTAAAATGATGATAGTGATGATTGTAACAATAATGATTTTTAAAATGATGATAATAATGATGATGTTAATGATAATCATGATAATAGTAATTATGTTGGTGATTCTAATGATTTTAGTTACTATGATGACAATAATAATGCCGGTTATGGTTATGAGGGTGATATTGTTGATGATAACGATGTTAATTATGTTAATGATAATATAGATGATGATGATGATAATGACAAAAAAGATTATGAAGACGGTCATAGCAATTATAATAATGATGATAATGGTAATGATGATAATAATAATAATGATGATGTAGATAATGTTGACATAAATAATAACACTGATGATGATAATGATTATAATGATAATAATGACGATAATAATGATAATAGTTATAGTGATTATAATTATAATGATGGTAATGATAATTATGTTATTGGTAGATATTATGATAATATTGATGATGACGATCATGATTATATTAATGGCCATCGTAATGATGATGATGATGATAGTAGTAATGATGATAATGATAATGATATAATAATGACGATAATGATGATGATATAATAATGACGACGATAATGGTTATAGTAATGATAGTTATAGTGATGATAGTTATGGTGATGATGATGACGATATTGTTGATATAAATGATAATACTAACAATGATGACGATAAGGGTTATGATAATAATGTTGATAGTAATTATGATGATAATAGTGATGATAATAATTATGGTGAAGATTATAATAATTATGATAATACCAATAATTTTAATCATGGTAATGTTCATGAAGTTAGTGATAATACTAACGACGATGATAATTATTACATCAATGATAAAGGTAATTATAATAATGTAAATGGCATTTATAATGATGATTATTCATATAATCATATTTTTATAGTATTGGTAATAGTTATGATGATGATAATATTGATGTTAATAGTAGTACATATGAAGATAATAATAATGATGATATAGATGATGATAATAAAAAAGATAATTACAATGATGATGATGATAGTGTTGATGACAATGATGATGGTAATAAATATGATTATATTGGTGGTGGTATTAATGGTGATAATAAAAATAATAATGATACTAATAATTATGG
>NW_019379777.1:254388-261888 GCF_000648655.2 Copidosoma floridanum | reverse complement strand
CACAGAGAGTTATAAACAATGTGTTTGAAATCTTACTATAATGAAACCTCAAATAAGCTTAAATCTACAACTACAACGAAACAGATAACGAGAAGAAAAAAAAGCACTCTAAAAGCTGTTCTCTTATCATACCGCCAGGAACAGAAGGAGGACAATAAGATTTCTCACCAGACCATCAATAGCCGAAAGGTTGTGTAAGCACCGAGTTAAAAAAAGAACAAAGCTCCCCTATTTCCAACAGACCTATAGCCACTTTCAACACTGATGATACGAAAATTCTGGATACATTAGAATATAAAGTGAACCAGCAAGTACCAATACCGCAAAAAGATAAATCTCTACTTTTTCGCCTCTTAAATGCAAAGGCAGATTTATGATCTTTTTTAAAGACAACAGTCTAAAACTGAGTCAAAACAAAAAGATAAGACTGAAGCCAGTGGCTTGGAAATAATATTTAACTTCTTTGCACAACCACCAACTGCCAGGATTTCGACAAAAAAAAAAATCAAACTGCCCTTCAAACATCAATTGGTAGGAGATAAATTTGACAGTTATTTATTAAGTACATAAGAAAATGAAATAATTGCTACAATAAAATAAAATTTAAAGCTGTAATTCGCTGCTCGCAAATCAATACATCAGTAAGCTCTGGAATACAGTCGTAACGAAAAAAAAAGTATGGAAAATATTTTAACTTATACTTTGTAAATAACAAATTTTTTTTACCCCTCTTGATATAAGAACTATAACGTACCATTAGAACTGATAAATGCAGTGGGAAAAATAGAAAGCCACGCACTATAGTTTAACAAAGAAAATTTTCAGAATTTAAAAACTTCATCTAATAATGCACTAGACTATTCAGATGACTTTAAAAATTCTATAGTAGAAGGAAGCTTTCCGATAAGATCAAAATCACCCATAAGACGTTCCAAGGCTGCATCTACAATAATAGGAGACAATATCGATACTGTATTAAGAAATCCTAATGTTTCTTCTGTTGAACAAGAAGATAGCAAAGAAGCTAGAAAGAAAGAAAAAATGCATAGTAGTATACCCAATACACCTTCATATTTAAGTGCTAAACAGCGAGACACATTAATAAAACAGCATCATGCCCTGAAGCAGAGTAACTTAACACCGTTTTCTCGTCCTACAGCCGCATTCGAAATGTTAGAGCAGCAATGAAATGCCAAACGCGACGACCAAGTCCTTCGTAAGGGAAGCAGTATAATAAGACCTTTGATAAAAGCAGAAATCGATCACCTCAAAATATGAAGCACACGAGAATGTTTAACATATGCAAAAAAAACATTGCAAATCTTATTTCGGACGACTTCATGCTTAATTCTACTAACAAAAAATTATTATTAGATTTAAATTATATTTTAAAATACAAATTGAATAGAACGCAATCACAAGTAGGTGACGTGATAAAAACCAATTATCAAAATGAATTAGTATTCTGTTTGGTGATCAAAGAAAGAAAAAAAGATGAAATATTGCTTCAGGATATGTCTCTGATAAATCTGTGTTTATAACAAATCTAGTTTCTATTGAAGTGAGTACTGTTGACGATGAAATTTTGTGGCTCAATGAAAAACCTGTTAAAGAAAGCGATATTGTTATAAAAAGCTGTTATGAAACAATTTTCAAATCATTGACCTAAGGAAAGCATCATATTTTGAAATTTATGGATGTAAAATTTAAAATTACGTTAGATTTTGGATGTACTATGATAGATGGTAAGGTAGGAAATGTTTTAACATACCAAAAATTGTCTAATTGTTGTAATATTTGTAAAGTTAGACCTAAGTNATACCGAGGACAGGTATCTATGAGGCAGGACCAATACCAATACATACATGTGCAAGAGTTGAAATGGTTAATGTATGTATTAGAGAAGGCGTGACCTATATGAAATGATATTTTAGAATAAAATTTATTTAGTTATCATGCTTTTGTCTGCGGCTAGTGTAAATTACTTTTGATAAATTCTTGAAAAATTGGTAATAAATTTTGTGTATCAAATTGTCTATTCAAGTTATGGATATTTCTACTTATGTGTATCATTTCTGATACCTCACGGAACATTTTTAAAAACATTAATAAAATTAACACAAATAATCAATTAGGTAAAGACAAAATAGAATCGCGTTACAAACCAAATATAGTGTATAAAATTAATTGTCTAGATTGTCATCAGTACTATATAGGTCAATCAAGTAGAACACTGCAAACACAAGTTGGTGAACACATGAGAAATGTTAAGAAAAAAGATGACAGATCTGCATTGTATTACCATGTGAAAGATTCAGGACACAATATAGATTTTGAATATAGTAATGTACAGATTTTAGATGTTGAAAATGTAAGGAGTAGGCGTGAGGTATCAGAAATGATACTTATAAGTAGAAATATCCATAATTAGAATAGACAATTTGATACACAAAATTTATTACCAATTTTTTAAGAATTTATTAAAAGTAATTTACACTAGCCGAAGTCAACATCATGATAACTAAATAAATTTTATTCAAAAATATCATTTCATTTAGTTCACGCCTTCTCTAATACATACATTAACCATTTTAACTCTTGCACATGTATGTATTGGTATTGGTCCTGCCTCATAGATACCTGTCCTCGGTATAGAAATTAATTTTCGTTAGTATGTTCGAGTCGCTTACAGGCTACAGTCAATTAAGTAAGATCTCGAAAAATGTAAGCGATCACGTAAAGCCTGTATACTGTGATATAATTGTAAGTTTTTGTGTTTTAAACTACAAGCGATTGTGTAATTGTTTACCTTTTTATTAATTTTGTCATGTTTCGTATAAAATTTAAAGTGCTTGAAAAGGGCCTCATTCTAAAGTGGCCATAACGTTGCTTTAAAAAATAAATAAAGACCATTAGACAGCATTGCCGTTGGAGTCATACTTTAAAAATAATCATGAAAGTTACGATAAAAATGATAATGACGATTATAATAATGGTGATGATAAATGTGACGATAATGATGATGGTAATATTGATAATGATAATAATAATTTTGACGATAATGAAAACAATGATTATTAGAATGATAATGATAATAATAATGATGATGATAATAATGGTAATAATAATGATAGTAGTAATGATTGTAATGATGACAATAATTATAATAATGTAGATAATGATAATAATGACAATAATAATGATCATAATGATAATGATAATTATGATAATTATAATACTAATAACGATTAAGATAATAATGATGAAAATGATAATGATAACGATGATAATTAGCGTTATATTAGTTATGATAATAACAAGGATGATGATAACGATGATAATTATAGTTATATCAGTTATGATGATAATAATGATACTGATGATAGAGATGAAGATAATACTTATGATTATAATAATGAGGACGTTGATAATGATGAAGGTAATGGTGATAGTGACAATAGTGATAGTAGTAATAATAATAATTATGAAGATTTCGATGATAATGGTAATGATAATAATCATGATAAGCATGATTATAATAATGATAAAAATGATAACTGTAATGTTGATGATAATGATAATAATAATAATAAAAATGCTAGTTTTAATAATGTCGATATTGATGATGATAGTGATGATGATGGTTATGGTGATAACGATAATAATTATCATGATTATAATAGCAGTGGTGACTGTTATGATGGTGATATTAATGCTGATAAACGAAATTGTACTGATAATAATGATAATAATAATAATGATGTTGACAATCATAATGATAATAATAATTATAACAATGATAATAGTAATAATGATGTTGATGATTGAGATAATGATTGTTCTAATTTTAATGATTATAATGATGATGACGATGATAATAATGAGAATCATAATAATGATAATGATAATGATGATAATAATTATTTTAGTGATGGTTATGACAGAGATTGTTATAATGATCACGATAATAATAATATTAATAACATAAATTGTGATGGTAATGATTTTTAAGCTTATAATGTCATGATAATAATAACAATGATAATGATGATGATAATGATATAAATGATAATGAAAATAATGATAATGATACAGATAATGATAATAAGAATGATGATGATAGTAATAATAGTTTTAGTTATATTAATTATATTTATAATAGTGATGATGATAACAGGAATAATAATGATAGGGATAATGATGATACTGATGATAATAATAATAAGGATGACGATTATGATAATGGTGTTGGCTATTATAATGATGGCGATAGTTGTTATGATGATTATCATGATGATTATATTAATGATGGTGATTATGAGCATGATCATAATGGTAATAGTGATAATGATGATGATTATGATAATGATAATAATAATAAGGATAATGATAATAAGTATAATGATGGTAGTGATGATAATGGTGTTGATGATGATGATAATAATGATAAAGATAACAATGATGCTAATGAAAATGTCGATGATGATGACCGTGATTGTCATGACGATAATGATTGTAATTGTGATCTAGATGATCTTAGCGGTTATGATTGTAATGGTGATACTGATTCAAATGATGNGATGAAATTAATGGTGATGATAATGATGATGATGAAGATGAAGATGATAATATGGATGATTATAATGATAATGATAATAATAATGATAATAATGTTTATGCTGATAATGCTAATAATAGTATGGATGATGAAGACAATGATCATGACAATAATGATGATGCTTATGATGGTGATAAAGATTATAAGAATGATGATGATAACTCTAATGATAATATTAATGATAATGATGATGATGATGATGATAATAATGCTGATGATGATGATGATGATGATGATGAAGATTATAATGATAATCATGGTGATGATGATAGGGATGATTACGATAAAAATGATAATGATATTGATGATAATAATTATAAGAATGATGATAATAATGATGGTTGTAGTTTTAATTCTGATGGTGATAATAATTATGATGATCACTGTGATGAAGATGATAATAATGATTATGATGACGCTAAGTATAATAATAATGATGATAATGATAATGAGAATTATGATAATGATAGTAAAAATAATAATGTTATTAGTAATGGTTATGATAAAAATGATCATGATTATAGTGATGGTAATAAAGGTGATAAAAATGATAATTTTGATGGTTATGATCATAATAATAATGATGATAATAATAAAAATAATAAGCATGATTATAATAATGATAAAAATGATAACTGTAATGTTGATGATAATGATAATAATAATAATAAAAATGATTATCATGATAAGCATGATGATGATTTATATTTATAATAGTGATGATGATAACAGGAATAATAATGATAGGGATAATGATGATACTGATGATAATAATAATAAGGATGACGATTATGATAATGGTGTTGGCTATTATAATGATGGCGATAGTTGTTATGATGATTATCATGATGATTATATTAATGATGGTGATTATGAGCATGATCATAATGGTAATAGTGATAATGATGATGATTATGATAATGATAATAATAATAAGGATAATGATAATAAGTATAATGATGGTAGTGATGATAATGGTGTTGATGATGATGATAATAATGATAAAGATAACAATGATGCTAATGAAAATGTCGATGATGATGACCGTGATTGTCATGACGATAATGATTGTAATTGTGATCTAGATGATCTTAGCGGTTATGATTGTAATGGTGATACTGATTCAAATGATGACGATGGTACTGATAATGAGACTGATAATGGTGATAGTTTTGAAAATAATCACTATAATGATATTGATGGTGATGGTTGTGATAATCGTTACAATTTTGATGTTAAGGGTAATGATATTCAAGAGAATCATAATATGAATTATCAAAATATTGATAATAATGATAAGAATGTTGACAATTATGATAATAATGATAATAATAATGATGTTGATAAAGAAAATAATGATAATGATGATGAAAATCACGATAATAATGGTTACAATAATGATTAAAATAATGACGATGATGGCAATTGTGATAATTTTTAAAGTTATAATGATTGTTATAATGATAATAATAATAACGATAGTGATAGTGCTAATTGTGCTGTGGATAATTGTTATTTAAATGACAATAATAATGTTGGTAATGTTAATACTGGTAATGAATATGGTGAAGATGATGATAATGATGATGATAATGTTGTCGATGATGATGAGGGTGATGGTGATGATAATAATAATGATAATGATAATAATGATAATGATAATGATAACAATGATAATTTAAATAGTAATAGTTACGACAGACTTTGTTATAAAGATGATAATCATTATAATAATGATGATGAAGATTGTAATGGTAATAACTTTTTAGGGGATAACGTTATAGTTATAATAACAATGATAATGATAATGATAGAAATAACAAGGATCATGATAATAATAATAGTGTTGGTTATTATTCTCATGGCGATAATAGTTATGATGATAAACATGATTATGATAATAATAATGTCGACATTGATGATTACAATTATGATGATATTTTGATGATATTAATAATGTTAACAATAACAATAATAATGATCATGATGATAATGTAGCTTAAATAATAAAAATGATAATATTGTTAATGTTGATAAAGATAAAAAAGTTACAACAATGATTATTATTGAAACAATGGTAACAATTGTTATGATAGTCATGATTATAATGGTTATAGTGATGATTATTATCATAATCATGATGATGATGGTGATGGTCACAATAGGAATAGTAGCAATAATGATAATAACAATGATGTCGATGATAATAGTTACGATCATAATAATAATAAAGATGATGATGTAATAGTAATTATGATACTGATCCTTATGACAGAGATTGTTATAATAATTATTATAATAAAATTAAATATAATAAAGATGGTAGTATTGATAAATCTTAGAATGATATTGTTATAATGATAATAACAACGATAATAATAATGGTAATGATTATGATGATAATGATGATAATGATAATGATAATGTAATGATAATAAAAATGATAATAATAATGATGATGATAATAATTATATAGATTATCATGATAATCATGGTGATGATGATAGGGATGATTACGATAAAAATGATAATGATATTGATGATAATAATTATAAGAATGATGATAATAATGATGGTTGTAGTTTTAATTCTGATGGTGATAATAATTATGATGATCACTGTGATGAAGATGATAATAATGATTATGATGACGCTAAGTATAATAATAATGATGATAATGATAATGAGAATTATGATAATGATAGTAAAAATAATAATGTTATTAGTAATGGTTATGATAAAAATGATCATGATTATAGTGATGGTAATAAAGGTGATAAAAATGATAATTTTGATGGTTATGATCATAATAATAATGATGATAATAATGATGATGATCATAATGATGATTATGATGGTGATTTTAATGGTAATAATGATAA
>NW_019379777.1:219933-249933 GCF_000648655.2 Copidosoma floridanum | reverse complement strand
ATTGCTAATAATCGTAACACAAATTATCGTAATCATTATGATAAAGATTATAATGATAAAGATGATTATAATGATAATTATAATAATGATGTTCTCTTTCAATTTATCTTAATCATTATAATAAAGATTATAATGATAAAGATTAAGAAATAATATTGGAGATGATGACTATAACAATAATGATGTTGTTTATATTGATAATGACAATGATAATAACCATGACATTGCTAATAATCGTAACACAAATTATCGTAATCATTATGATAGATTATAATGATAAAGATGATTATAATGATAATTATTGTGATAATGGTAATTATGATGATAAGGATTATGATACTAATAAAACTAATAATAATTAAAATGAAAATGACATTATTTATAATGATGCTGATGATAATAATAAAAGTTATAGCAATCTCAACAAAAAAATGATAAAGATGATTTAAATAATGATGGCAATGTTATTGATGTTAATAATCATAACAATAATGACGATGATAATAATAATAATAATGATGGTGATAGTGATAATTGTCATTATAATGATAATTATAATGAGGACAGTTATAATAATAATGAGGATGACTATAATTATGATTTTAATAGGGACGACTATAATAATAATGATGCTGATAAGAATAATAATGATAATAATAATGATAATGATGTAATAGTTGTTATAGTACTAAAGATACTAATAATATCAATTAGGATAGTAATGATTTTAATGATGGTGATGGTTATGATAATAATAATAATAATGATGATATGAATAATAATCATGATGATAATTATGATTGTAGAAGTAATGTTAATAATAACAATAATGGTTATAATAATGATAAAAATGATGAAGATAATAATGATAATGTCGATAATATCAAAAGTGATGGTAATGATATTAACAATGATAATAATAATTATAAAAACGACGACAATAATGATAATGCTGGTTATAAAGTAGATCATTACAATGACAATAAAGATCATAACCATGATAATAATGATGTTAATGCTTATGATAAAGATAGTTATATCAATGGTAATGATTTTAATGATGATAATAATGGTGATAGCTATGATGTTGATGGTTATGATGATAATTATGACAAAAATTATGTCAATTAAAAAAATGATAATGAAAATAATTGTGTTTATGTTATTTAATTGTTGTCATAATTATTATTTTTACTAGCATTATTATTATAATCATTACTTTTTTTATCATCAACATTATTAAAATCACTATAATTATCATTTTCATTATTATTATCAAAACTATTATTATAACTATCATCATTATTATCATAATCATTACTATTATTGACATAATCATTATCATTATAGAAATCATATTAATTATTAATATTATTCCTATCACAATGAACATTATGATTTTCATTATTATCTCAATTTTTACCATCACAATCATCGCTATTCTCATAATTATCATTATAATTATCATCATCACCATCACCATCATTACTATAACCATCGTTACAATCACCATCGTTATCTTCATCAGTTTTAAGATCACCATTAACATTATTATGATTATCATCATTATTATNCATTATTATTATCATTATAATTATAAAAGTCATTATTATCATGACTATTACAAACATAACCATTACAATCTTCACTATCACCATCACTATCATTATTACTACTATAACGATCATTATCATTAACATCATCACTACTCAATATTATTATTATCATCATTATTATCACTATTACTATTTTTATAATTATAATTATTATCTTTCTTATTATGATATTCACTATTATCATTATAATTATTATTATGATCATCATAACCTTCATCATCACAATTATTATCATTATTTTTATTACTATTAGAATTATCACTATCATTATCATCGTAACCATTATCTTAATTATTATTATCCTTTTTATTATCATCCTCTTTAAAATCAGTACCAACGTTATTATTATTATCACCATTAAATTTATAACCATTAGAATCATTACCATCACCATCACTCATATCATCATCATAACCACTATCACCATCATAAAAATCGACGTTATCATTTCCATTACTATTATTGTTATTATTGTTATCATTATTATCATTATCATCATTATCTTTATCATCATTATCATCATCATCATCATCATCATACTTATCGATATTTTTATTATATCTATCATCAGTATAATCATGATCATCATCAACATAATCCTTATTATCATAAATATTAATTTCATTATAAGTAGCATTATTATTATCAACATAATTATCTTCATTATTATTTAAATTATTATAACCGTCAGAATCATAACTAGTTCCATCACAATTTCAATTGACATCATCATTATCATTATTATCATCAATATTATCATTATTATCATTATCATCATTAATATAATCAGTATCATAATCTTTTTTTTCATTATCTTTATCTTTTAACCATAATTATCCTTATGACCTATATCTTTATCATTATTATTCTAATTTTTACTATCATTATTCTTATCATCATCATTATAATTATCATAACTATTATTATCACCATTAATATCATCAACATCATCATCATCATCACCATCACTATTAATATTACCATTACCATTATAACTATCGCGTTTATCAGTTGTATAATTAATACTATTACCATCATCACTATTAATAATACCATTACAATCATTTCAATTAAAATCATTACCAGAAAAATCACTACTATGATCATTATCTTTACCATTATTATTATAATCATCCGTATCACAATTATTATTAATATCATCATTATTATCATTATTATTATAAGTATCACAATCGTCATCATAAATACCACCACCATTATTATCATCATCACCATCACCACAATCATCATCGACATCATCATTATCAACATCATCATCGTTATAATCATTATTATCAGTATAATCATGATCAACATTATAATTATTATCATCATCACAATTGTCATCTTATAAATTAAAAATGTCATCAGTATCATCAACATCACCATAATTATTACCGAAATAATCATCATTATTATTATTTTCATCATAACCATTATCATTATAATCATTATTATTATCATCCATATTCTTATAATCATTGTCACGTTCTCATTATGATTATTATTACTAACTTAATCATCATCATCATCATTATTGTTACAATTATAATATTATGAACATAAAAATTATTACCATTATCATTGTTCTTATCATCGTTGTCATTATTACCATCATAATCACCATTATCATCATATCTCAAACTGTCATTGTCACCATTATCAATATAATTATTTTAATTGTCATTATCCCCACTATTTTAAATATTATTATTATTATTATTGTTATCATTATCATAATTATTAACATTATCATAGTTATAATTATTATGACTATTACAATCATAAACGTCACCATCATCACTATCACCAACACTATCATAATCATTATCATTACCACGATAATCATTTTTGACATCATCTTCGTCATTATTATCATCATCATTATAACTCCATCAGCATTAAAATTATGACTGTACATATCATTATCATTACTATTTACGTCACCATCAATATCATCAACATCACCATAATCATTATGAATGTCATCATCATCATCATTATTATCATCATTATTATCATTAGTATCATTATTATCATGACCACGAATATTATCATTATTATCGTTACAATTTTTATCATTTATATTATAACTATTATCTCAATAATCGACATCACCATTATCATCGACATGATCATTATTATTATTATTTATGTTATTTTTATCATTATCATCATTATCATTACTATAAACATCATTATTTTAATTATGATTATTATCATTGTTATTATCATCATTATCATCATCATTATTATCATTCAAGTTGTTATCATGAATAACATCACAATTAACGTCATCATCTCCATCATTATAATCATTATCGACATCACCATCACAATCATCATAACTATTAGCATTACGATTATCATTTTTGACATCATCAGCATTATAATGATTACTATTTTCGTAGTAATTTTCATTATAATCATCATCATCGTCACCATCATCAACGACTTTATAAATATTGTTATCATTATTATCACTATTAATATCATCGTCATTTTCATCAGCATCATCTTTGCTAATATCATGATTATTATTCTTATTATCATCATCATTACAAAGGTTATCATGAATCTCATCACCATTATTTTTCTCATCACCATCAAAATAATTATCATCAACATCGATATCATTATCAGCATTACATTTAATATATCCATTACCATTATAACTATTACCTTTATGAGCGTTATTATCACAACCATTACCATTAATATTATTATCCGAACCAGAACCATTATAACCATCAAGATGATCAATATTATCATTACTATTAGTATTATCATTAGCATCACTATCATTGTTAAAGATATCGTCATCATTATCATAGTTTTTATTACCATATTTACTATCGATATTATAATACAAATCTTTATAATTTTTATTATTATCATTATTATCATAATACTATTGACATTTAAATCATTACTGTCATCAGCATTATCATCTTTGTCATCAATATAACCATCATTATCAAGATTAGCATGATACTGTTGCCCATTTTCATCGACATTATCATTATCATCATCACCATCATCATCATTATTATTATCACTATCATCATTATTATCCTTATCTTTCTTATTATAATCATCATAATTATTATGACCATAATAATCACCGTTATCATCATTAATATTATCATCACTATAACCATTATAATTATTTTTATCTATAAAAAAGTTATCATCCTAACCATTATTTTTACAACCATCATCGATATTATTATTTTTATTATCATCATCATTACTATTATCATTATTATAATCATCATCATTATCATTATTATCATTNATTATGCATCATTATTATTATTATCAGAATTATTGTTATCATTATTATTATTATTAAGATCATGATCATCATCAAAGAATATTATGATTATCGTTTATGATTTCGTTATAATCCTCTTCATCATTAGCATTCTTACTATTATTATCTTTATCGTCATCATTTTTATCATTAGGCATTATACTAATCATCAATATTATAATTAATTTCATTATTATAATTATTACCATCATTATTATTATTGTTGTTATGATTATTACTATGATTAGTTTTATCATACTGTCAATATTATTATCGGCTTTATAGATATCATTATTATTGTCATTACCATCTGCTCTATAATTATTATCATCATTATTATCATTACTATTATCATCATCATAATTATCATTATTACATTAAAAATCATCATCGTCATCATTTTAATCATCATAAATTTTCATTATCATTACAAGCATTATTATTATTATCATTATCATCATCTTTATTATCATCATCATGCATTGTCTTCATCATTGTCTTTTTTGATATCTTTAACATCATCATCAGTAACATCTTTATTATACATTATTCTCATTGGCATTATTAGCATTATAAACATTATGCATTATTATTATTATTTTCATTATTTTTAGCATTATTATTATTACTATTATCATTATAATTATTATGATCATACTAACTTTATTATCATCGTTATCCTTATCATCACTATAATTATCATTACAACCATTATTTTCATTATTATCATGCTCATCATTAACATTATTATCCTCATTATTATTATTATTATTATTTTGATCAATATCGCGTTCACCTTATTATCATAAACATCATCATCATTATTATCATCATCATTATCTTTATCATCATTATTCTCTTCATTGATATCTCAAGTACCATCATATCTATCATTATTATCAGGTTTATAAACACTATTACCAGAATTATTATCATCATCATTTTAATAAGCATTATTACTATTACTTTTATCATCATTATTATTATCATTATTTTTATCACAGTTATTATAATCATAAACATTTAAATCAGAACCGTAAAAATCATTACTATTTTTATTACTATCGATATTATCATTACTATGAGAATTATCATCATCGACATTTATATTATCATTATGATTATTATCACCACAGTTATTATCATTATTACTATTATTATTATCTTTATCATCACCATAATCATCATCATTATTACAATCATTATCACTATCATAACTATCTTTATTATCATCATCACCAGTATTATTATCATTATCATCATCGTGATCATCATCATCACTGTAAATGTCATCATTATCATTATCATCATTATCAGCATCATTATTTTTATTATTATCATCATTTTTATCATCACAATCGTCATCATAATTATCACCATTATCATAATTATTATTACCATTAGTATGACCATCATTATATATATGCTCATCATCATCATAACAATCATCAATATAGTTATAATTCTGATCAGACACATCACCATTACCCTTACCATTATCATGATCATCATTTTTAGCATTATCATCATTAATATTATCATCGTTATTATTATCATCGACATCATCATCATTACAATTTTCATCATAATCATTTTTACCATCATCATTATTATCGACATCACCATAATCATTATCCACATCATTATCATTATCATTATCATCATTGTCATCATTACTATCATTGTTATCATTATTATCATCATTTTAATTTTTATCATCATTACCATTATCATCATAATGATCATCATTTTTCATTATCATTATCCTCATCACCATCACTATCATCATCATAATCATTATTATTATAATTTTTATTATTATTATCATTACCATTATAACTATCATAACCTTTATAATAATCACAATCGACATGTTTATTATCATTATTATTTTCATTTTCATTATTTTTACCATTACTATGATAACCTTAACTATCTTTATTATCAATTTTATTATTATCAATGACATCACACTCATTACCATCATTATAATCATCATAATCTTCTTTATCATTATCTTCATTATCATTATTTCTATAAATATTATCATGATCATAACCTTTATTTAAATTATTCTTATTATTATAATCGTCATTTTGTTATTGTCATTAAGATTATCATAACTATCACGATCTTATTATTATCACGGACATAATTATCATTATCCTCATTATCGTCATTACTATAACCATAATTATTATTATTACCATCAGAATCATCACCGTTACCATCATCATTATCAATATCATCATCATAGTCATAATCATCATTATTATAACCATTACCTGTATAACTGTCAGCAATATTAGATTTATTATTATAACTATTAACATCATCATTATTACAAAAATAATTACAAATATAACTGTCAGGATTATTACTAACACCATAACTATTACTATCTAGTTATCTATCATTATTATCATTATCGTCATCCCCATCTTAATCATAATTATCATAACCATATTTATTATATTTATTATCATCATTAGCATTATAACTATAACAATTATCATTATCTTTATTACAATAAATATTGTAACTATCATTATCATAATTATCAAAATCATCATCAAAATGATTATTAACATCATCATTATTATCATCATAGTTATTACAATTACTATAGTCATAAGCATTATTTTCATAACTATAACTGTTATAACTATTGCTATTATTCACTTAAGCAACATTATTATCAACATCATTATTATTATCATCATAATTATTATTGTGATAATCGGTATCGTTATTATTATTATTATTATCATTATCATTCTTATCATTTTCATCATGATCATTGTCATAATTATTATGATAACTTTTATTACTATTATTATCATTATTATTAGTATTATCACTATAGCAATATTCCATATTTAAAATGCAATAGTTCATTATTTAAAATGTCACAAATGATGTCATATTATTGTTATTATTATTATCATTATTCTCAATATTATCATTACAACAATAAGAATAAATAGATGGTGTGATAAATACTTACTACATCGATGATTTGTTGAAGCGTTATACCAAATTTTACTTGCAAAGGTTCGCTTTCGTTTTCGACCGGTCGTTCTAACGTGTTGTAATTTGCCAATAATTTGTTTAATAACGCTCTTTCGTAGGCTCCGCCTTGAGTATCTGAGGATCGAAAAATACGTTTTTTACGTACAAAAAACTAAGAAAAAAGAAAAATCTAAACACGTGAATTACTGTTGTGAACCGAGTCNATTATTATTATTATTACTATTCCCATTAAAACAATTTTGAACTTAATCATTAGTATCTTTTTTACTATCATATTTATCAACAACATTATTATCATCATTTTGAATGTCATCACCACTACCATCACCATTATCATTATCATCACTAATACCACCATAACCATTACCATAAACATCATTATTACCATTACCATCACCATCATCACCATCACCATTGCTATTATAAAAATCACCATCATAATTATTATCATTATTATCATCCTTGTCTTTATCATTATCATTATCATTATCCTACCATCATAACCATCACTATTATCATTATCATAATTTTTTTCACATAAGTATTATTATGATTACAATTACCATCATCATCATCATTATTACCATTACCATCATAACCACCACCATCATCATTATCATCATCATTATCATCATCTTCCTCATCACCATCACTATTATAAACATCACCATTATTATCATCATCATAATAAGCATCATCGTAATTATCATTATTAATATCATTAAAATCATTATTGTCAATCTCATCTTCATCGTCTCTATAATCCTTATTATCAATAGAATTATCACCGTGACCATTATTATAATCATCATTATTGTTTTCATCACTATTATCACCACCTTTAAAATTATTCTTATCACCATTTTCATCACCTCTACCATCATAATTATCGTTATCACTATTATTCTGGTCATTACGATTATGATCATAATCATCATTATCATTATTAATATTGTGATAATCATCTTAACTTTTTTTATCAGTATCTATATTATATTATCATCATTATAATCATCATGAATATTTTCCTTGTTATATAATATCATCATCATCAGAATTATTACCATTACCATTATTATTATTATAATTATTATTATCATTGTCATCATTATCATTATTATGAGTACCATTATCGTTATAACCATCACCATAATCAGTATTATTATCCAAACTATTACTATTATTATTAATATCATGACCATTACAATTATAACCATTACAATCATCATCATGACCATCACTATCATCATTATCATCACTATTACCATTATCTTTGACATCATTTTCATCATCATCATCATTACGATATTCATTACAAATTTTATTATCATCATAGTCATTATTATTATCATCATAATAACAATAACCATTAACATTTTAATTATTAACATTATTATCATTATCATCATCATCATTATTATTTTTATCATTATCTCCATCAGCATCATAACCATTACCATTATCATGATCATTATCATCGTCAGAACCATCATTATCATCATTATCATCAGCATCATTATAATCATTATTATAATCTTTATTATTCTTATAATGATGATGATATTAAAGAAGATTATTATGATTATGATGATGAAAAAATTAATTGTGATAATGTTAATGATCTTGATCATGATGATGGTGTTAGTAAAGATGTTAATAGTGATATTGATGGTAATTTCAATAAGGATGATGATTATGGTGATGGTCATAATAGTGATGACTATGATGATGATAACGATAATAATAATGATAATAATGATGATCATAATAATAATGATATTCATGATATTATTACTGGTGATGATGATAATGATGATAATGATGATGATTATGGTTATGGTGATGATGATGATAGCGATGATGATGATGATAATTATGATGATGATGATAATAATGATGGTGATAGTCATGATAAGGGTGGTGATAAAGATGATGATAATAATAATTATAATGATAAAGATGGTGATGGTGAATGCAATGGTAATAATAATAGTGGTTATAACAATAATAATCATGATAATAATGATGATAATGATAATGATGATAACGATGATGATGATGCTGGTGATGATTGTATAATAATAATGATTACAATAATGATGGTGATAATGGTGATAATACTAATTACGATGATAATAATGATAATTTCAATGATGATGATGACGATGATAATGATGATGATAATAATGATAATGATTACGATAATGACTGTGACAATACTGATAAAGATAATGATAGTGATGATGATAATAAGAATGATGATAGTGGTAATGATAATGATAATGATGTTTATGATGATGATGATAATCATGATGGTGATGGTTATGATAGATATGGTGTTGATGATAATTATAATCTTAATGATAATGATGATGATGGTGATTGTGATTGTGATGATAATAATGATGTTGACGATAATAATGATGACAATAATAATAAACATGAAGATAAACAAAATGCTTACAATGATTGTCATGATATTTATATTCATTATGGTGATGATGACGGTTATAATAATACGTTTTAAGATTATGACAATAATGATAAAAATAGAGTCATTTTAACAATAATGATGATAATAGTAATGTGATAAAATCAAAGATGACAAAAATTATTTGAACACTCATTAGAATATCAATTGTATAGTTATAATAATGATGGTAATAATGGTTGCAATAATGGTAATAATAAAAAAGAGAAAAAAAATTAAAATGAAAGATGTGATAATAGTGATGCTTATAATGATTATAATCATTATCGTGTTGTAATATCAAAAATTATGATAACCATAATATTAATAGTAATGATCCTGATTATTATGATAGCGATGATATTAAAAATGATTATAATAACGATGATCATGACAATGATATTGATGACAATTCTAAAAGTAAGATTGATTATCATTTTTGTAGTTATAAAAATAAAAATTATAATGATAATGAGAAGAAAAACTATGTCGATAATAGCGATGATGATAAAAATATTGATGTGTGACGAAGATTTTTTAGCTGTTAGGGCCATCTTGTTATCCTTTTACAAAACTCTCTTTTATACAATACTCTGCCCGGTCCCTACACTTTGGCTTTCTTGCTTCCAGGAGGTATGTCACAGATGTCTGGCACAGGAACACCCGACACTCTTTAAAGGAAGTTAAAAGGTGACGAATTTGGACACTTAACTACACAAATTGCACGGCTTATACTTTGAGCAGCGCGTCGTGCAATTTTTTTCACCTTTAACTACACTCTTAGTACTTTCTCTCTCTCTCTCTGTCTATCTCTCTGGTACGTATATTAGTATAGACTTGTAATCGGCGAGGTAGATGTCTTTGTTTATCTTTGTAGCGATATGATCCGTCCTCACTGTCGAAAACATACATGTTATTCTAGGACTTGGTAGCCGCTGATGACTTGCCCCGAAATATAGGTATACAGTGACGTGATAGCTTTAGCTACTACGTCACAAACCTCCCTTCTAGGCTAGACATTTTATCGAATGTCTAAAGCCGTCTATCATTACCTTATGTAATGCATGAAAAAAAAAAACCGGCTTATCTGGGGTCTTTCCCCCTGATGGTTCCCTGCATCTCCTCTGATGGGTCCCTGGATTTCCTAAATCAAATCAGGATTAACATGGCATAGGGTTTCCCCTATCTTTATCTCTATCTTTCTCTCTCTATCTTCTTGCTCATCCTGGTTTCTGAAAAAAAAAATTACGCGTTCTCTTTTTCTGCTTCCACCCACTCTGTCTCTTTTGATGTTCTCTTTTTCTCTTTATCTTCTCTTTCTTTTTTTATCTTTTCTTTTGCGTCTTCGTTATCTCCCGGCTCCTTAACTCTCTCTCTCTCCTCCCACAACTTGCTTCATCGTTTCCCATCTTCCAGTAAACCTCCTCCTCCTTACTCCTGTGTCCTAGGCCACTTGTGCCTCTAGAGCGATGAGGAGAACTTTCTGAAGGTGCCGTCCAACACCAGCTGTCTAGTGGAGGGTGGTAAGTCGTCGATGCGTTCGACCAGCTGGAGGGTCGCTTCTAATCGATCGCTACGGGAGTGAAGACGTCGTAACCTCGAGCGGGATCGGTGGCGTTAAGGTCCCAGGTGGGAGTCGGGGGCGAGTCTCCTTGAACTCGAAGGAAGGGATTTCCCTTTCCGTCTAGATCATCACTGAGACCTTTTTGCGTCACGCCAATCTTGCCTTTTCTTCCTATTCCTTTCCTCGTTCTTTCTTTTCTCCCTCCTTCGACGAAGTTCTCGATCGTAGTCCTTCTTTCTCTCGATATCTTCCAGACGCTTCTCCTCAACTCTTCGGGCCAGCTCCTTCTAATACTTCTCCACCTCCCTCAATTCTTCCCGTCTCCTTCTCCTTTCCTCTTTTACTTCTTCTTTTTAATCCCCTCGTGGGCTTTCATCTCCTTTTCCTTCTTCCGCGTTTGCTCTGCTATATATCTGTTCCACTACTCTGTCAATCCTCCTTCAGGGTTTTTCTGCCCTTTCTTTTTCCTCCTTTTTTCTATTTTACTGGTCACTTCGTCCGTGAGAAAGGATTAAGGTACGTCCCTCCGATAATCTTGACCAGGGTCTTCCTTCGTTGGTCCCACGGGGGCGAGGTCCTTGTTTCCCCCAAGGCTCTGAGAGTGGGACCACCAATATTAGCCATGGGTCCCGGTGGAGACCAACCTACCACAGGTGGGCCTCGCCAACGTTATTGTTGAGGTTGTGTAGGTTTTCCACATTCCGATCTGGCTCACCAAATTGTCAAACTTCCCCTCTGGGACCAGTGAGCGAAGGGGCCTCTGGTGGCAACCCGGGGTTGGCCCCAGAAAGGAAGAGTAAATCTCAGGGTCGGAGTCCCCTTCCCCTTCACCCGAGTCAGGGAGGGGTTTGTTACAAGCTTCCCTCGAGCTGGATACTTTCTCGGCCTCCTCCAAAGATCTACCCAATTCCTTTCCCAGTCCCTCATCAAACTGATCAACCAGTTCAAAGTTCTCTTTCTCTTCCCACGCATCTACTCTCTCTTTTCCTCCAACCCTCTTCTCTGGTCTCTCTCTTCCAGTCCTCTCTTCCTCTGGCTTATTCCCTTCTTTTTTCTTCTCTATTACTCTACTGATCTTCTCCCTTTCTTCCTCTGGATCAGAGTTCAGCAACTCCTCCTCCTTCTCTTCACTTATCTCTTGAGAATTCTCCAATGGATCCGAAGACGAAAGCTCTCTACGTTCCATCTCTTGAAATTCTTTGGGTTCACCGACTCTTGGTTACCTGCACCTGACAAAAAAAAACAAAGAAAAACTGGTTATCCTATCCTCATCTCTCCCTCTGTTCTTTAGCCTCTCTTAGGCACGTATTTTTTGAGTTTGAACACGTGAGCTTCGTTGAGGCAGCGGTTTTTTCACTCCCATTTTCCTAACACATAGACCATCGGCAACTTAACCTTAATTATCTCATAGGGCCCTTCAAATTTGGGTTCATCCCGCAACGCATCTAGTCTCTTTATCATGTCCATCCATGCCTCTTGTCCCATCTTTTAAATTGTCTCCGTGGCCTCTACTTCCCTCTGCAAGCTTTTCACTGGTCGTGGGTGTCGGCTATAATCCAAATAGGCAGGGGACACCTTCGTTGTGGCTTGGGTCACCGTATTCATTGCGTGTCCAATCTCATGAAGATGTTGGTCCCAATTCCAGTGATCCTATCTCACGAAAATGGCAATGATAGTTCTTATCGTCCTGTTACTGCGCTCTACCGGATCTGCTTGAGTATGATACGGGGGAGTAAACACGTGCTTCTCCCCATACTCGTCCAACGTTTTCCACACTAACTGATAGTGGAACTCCTTTCCATCGTCCGTGAGGAAGACATCCGGAGTTTCCCACCTAAACAACTCCAGCTCTTCAAAAGCTCTTGCTACCGACTTTCCATCCGCTTCCCGGAGAGGTTTTACTTCAATCCATCCCGTAAACAGATCTTGGAAGACTATTTAATATTTATGTCTGCGCTTACTGGGTGAGAGCTCCATCAGATCAGCAGCCACCACTGCCCAGGGTCTCTGCACTATCTGCTTTCCCATTAATCCCTGAGCTCCCGTTCGGGGCACATTATAGATCTGGCATTCTGGACACGCTCTTATAAAGTTTTTCACGTCGTAATATATTCCCCGCCAATAATACTCCCGGGCTACTCGGTCGTAGGTCTTCTCTATCTCTAAATGTCCACTGGAGCGAAGGCAATGCGCATCATAAATAACCTTTTCCCATGAATCAGCAGGGACTACTAGTCTTTAGTTTTCCTCCGGGAATGCAATAGGATCCAGCAAGAGATCGTAACGATGCCGGTAAAGCCTATTTTTCTCGACTCGCCAACCTTGAAACTTGTGTGGGGCCTCGCCTTTACTAATCTTAAGTACTCTGGATCCGATATCTCTTTAAATGTCCCGATTGCTAACTCCTCCTCCTTGTACAACCTGGACAGGGCATCTGGCTCATAGTTAAGAGCCCTCTTTCGGTGTATAATTTCGAAATTCCATTGCTGCATTTCGATCGCCCACCATGCTAGTCTCTCCGTTGGTTCTCGCAAATTTCTCAACCACTTGAGGGATGCGTGATTGGTGATGATGGTGAACTCGTATCCCTCTTAATAGGGGCGTTATTTCTTGATTGCCCAAATTACCACCAAACACTCTTTCTCCGTGGTGCTATAATTCCGCTCTGCTGGTGAAAGGACTCGACTCACACATATGATAGGGTGTTCCCCGTCCCCACTCATTTGAGTGAGCATGGCTCTCAAGGTATACCCACTCACGTCCATCTGTAGAACAAACGGCTTCGAGAAGTCAGGTCTTGACAAGACAGGGGTGGTAGTGAGTGCCCTTTTTAAACCTTTAAAAGCCTTCTGTTGGGCCTATTCCCAAACCCATGGCTGTTTCTTATGAAGTAGCTTGACCAACGGCATCTTTGATTCTGAGTCTCCCTCTATAAACCTCGAGTACCATCCTACCATTCCTAAAAACCACCGCAACTGTTTGACATTCTTAGGCTTGGGATCACTAAGAACAGGCTCCACCTTTTTCTGATTCGGTTGCAGCCCCTCGTTACCCAAAATAAATTCTAAATATGTCAACTGTGGCATGCAGAACTCACACTTCTCCCTTTTTACTTGTAAACTAGCCTCTACTTACCTCTTTGAAACCAACCGTAAATAATATTTGTATTTCTCACAGTTATCTGTAGCTATAATAATGTTGTCCAGATATCCGAACACATAGGATCGTAATTCTTCCTTAAACAATTTGTCTATCAAACGTTGAAACGTCATAGGTGCATTCCAGAGTACAAAAGGCATCCTCTTGTATTGCCAGAGTCCCAACCCTTACACGGCAAAGGCCGTGAACCTTCAACTCATTCCCGCTATGGGCACATGATGATACGCCTGCTGTAGTTTTACCTTGGACAAATATCTAGCATCCCGTAACCTCTCTATAATGGTATCCATGCTCGGCATTCGATATGCGTCTCACTTGGTTACCTTGTTTAGGTCTCTAAAGTCAATGCAGAACTGATTCGTCCCATCTGGTTTCCGGTGTAACACTGTGGCCTGGCAGTAATCACTAGCAGATCTCTCTATAATCCCTTCTCAAAACAACCGCTCTACCTCCTGGATGGCTACCTCATGCATCTTCGGGGACATGCGTCAATACGCGTGACGTATGGGCTTATCGACGATTACTTGTTCAGTAAGAGACATCCTTCCTACCGGTCTCTTGGCTGACCCTAGAATTTCCTCGACCAACTGTTCAATCTCGTCTCACTCTTCCATTGAAATCTCACTGATCCTGGCACATTCTGCGTCGAGGGTACCCTTGGGCGCATCCCCCATATGCGTGAACAAGTGCCAGTCCCCCTCACACACCCGAAAGATTCCTCGGCCCAACCGCAGATCCATATCGAACATATCTTAAAAATCTTGCCCAAGAATGATGTCTTGATTGATATCCGTGACCACCCTTACCTGTATCTCACGCACGTGACCGTCAATCTCGCAACTTATTCTCAGTATCCCTAAGCCATGGGATAAGGTGGCGCTTACGCTGACGATGGCGGTATTAATGAGTTCTAACTTTGTCGCTGGATCCACCCTCTTCTCCCTCAGCTTGTCAAGCCAATTCTGGCCCCCACTCACCCAGTTTTCCATCGTTTTTTGCCAGAATGCACACTTTGGACATGATGAGAAAACTACTCCCTTGGTACCACAAACCTGACACTCGACTGTAAGCTTAGGATTGGGATTCACTGGGGGTCTTTCCAACTGGCAATTTCGTGCCCAGTGTTCTTTGGCTCCACACGCATAGCAGAGCACCTCCGGGCACTGCGCTGAACGATGTCCCACAGCCCAGCAAGTGTAACACGTGGTGAAGACACCATTATTTCCTTCAGCTCCCCCTGGGCTAACTGCCCGCTTAAGGGTTGTTCCCTGTTGAGCCCCGTTAGATCCTGGGGCCGTTAGCTGACCCCCCTCCTTGATGTTTGTCTGGGGCTTCACGGATGCCTGATTATTCCACGGCATCGGCCTCCAGTATTGGCTCTACGGTAGATGGTTTTGCGCCTGCGCGAAACTCGCGATTAACTCTAGGGGTAGATCGGAGAATGAAGACACGTTTCGCTCTGGGCTCGTTGTCTCCTTCCTAACCTTACTATCTCCACTCACTTGTTTATTTCCTCCCTTGCCGTTTTTCCTCCCCTTGTTTCCCGTCTTCTTGGTTGACGCATTCTCTTTCATTAACTCTTCCCCTTCACTGGCGTCAGCCATGCACGCGATCTTGGTTTTGACCACTGGAGCTCCGGAGAACCCTGCACCAGGTACGTGCATTTTGTCCACTGGTGGGGCCGGGACATAGCGGCTGTCCAGCTCCTTCTGTCTCTCCCACTACGAACCATAAGTCTGTCAGACATCGCCCGGCGATACTCTGGCAACAAGTTCCATCACGCCAGTTCTATCACCAATCTCGTAGAGGGTTGCACCGCAAATCGTGAGACGATGTATTTAAATTCAGATAGATACACTGCGATTTTCTCTATCTTGCCTAGTGTGCACAGGCACAAGTCATCTCAAAGATCTTCCTCATCGTATTCTCTTATATACTGTCTCTGGAAAGACATCTGAAATTCCTCTCAATCTCTTAACTCTCCTTTGATTGTACGGAACCAGCGGCTCACTTCCTTTGATAACACGCAACGCACTGCACTCTGAAGTTCTCAGTCGCTGAATTCCGCGCTACCTTGACAATCTTCCAGTTGCTCCAAGAACTCTTCCACGTCCTCTCCCCTATGTTCTTCCGAAAACTTCACTCCCCAGCCCTTTAGGAGTTTGACGGCCTGAGATCTAGGCCCGTGTACTCCATACCCTTCGGTTGGGCTACTTTGTGCACTCTGATTTTCTGGATCATTTCCTCGGAGTCTTTGGTTATCCTGGAATCTCCGCCGATCCTCATATCTCTCTCCGGGTGAATTTACTTGTCTTCGCGGATGAGGCGGCAGTTCTGGCCAAGATCTCGCCTTGTGGCCGTCAGCCTGTCTGCCCCCCGTTTTGGGGGGGTTACAGTCGGAGGCCATTTCCGAACGCTTAGCCCGTGGGTCCAACTCATAGCGCCATGTCAACCGCGCCCGCTTGAGTTGAGGGGGAGGAACTGGCTTCCTCCATTCACGCCAATTTTCTTCTGAATCCCCCCGATTCAAGTTTTCGACCAGTTTCCTTGACACTTGCTCCATCCCGACTCTCCTCTCTGGTTTCTTCGACCCCAGCCTCTTATAAGTGCGCAGTAGATCCCTAAATTGAGTTTCTTCAGTGTCCGACTCTTCGCTCGTCAGCCTATCGCTCTAACCCTTATTTATCCTAACAAATCCTCGTTTGTCCGTTAAATCTCTTCTTAAATCTCTTTTCCTGTATCTCTCTTCTAATTATCCTTTGATCCTCGCGCACTCTAACCTATATTCTACAAAATCGACTGTTGGGCAATTATTTTGATTTTTGGGGCGCCCCTACTTCCCTTAGAAAATGCCTGATTATCTATTAGGGTAGCCTGATTTGTTCCTCTGTCCCCTTTACTAGCCCATATCGTCCCCTGACTACCCCCTAAGTCTGTCTGATGAGCTAAGCCAGGTCCCAGAGGAGCCCCCTAAAGTGCTTTTTCACCCTGTGTGAATCTAGGATGGTGTTTCATAATGTACACCAGCGCCTCTTAGGATAATCCCTGCGAAATGTTGAAAACTTCCCCCAATAGTGTAGGTGGTCTCACTAAGGTTCTTTTCACCCTGGAGACTGGCCGTTAAAAACCTCCGCAGGTTCGGATCAATCGTGATTGTTCGCACTCACTCGTTCCCTGATTTCGGTCTATTCTGCCCCCCTAGCACTGACGTTGTGATAGGCGTCGTGTATATCGTCGTGTACGTCGTCGTCGTCACGATCTGTACCCTAGAGTCCACTAGCAGCGTATAAGGGTTAATGTTCGTCTCCGCTGCTCGCTTTAACTAGTCCTTTAGCTCAGACCCACTCGCTCTCACGTCTTTCCCTTCCTCTCTCCGCAGCACCCACACTGATGTCTCTTTTGCACTTCCGTCGCCCTTGGTCCCGACAGAGGCACCGGACTCTCCCTCCTCTCCAATTCCAATCTGTCTTCGTGTAATAAATACCTATTTATTAACTCATCCACCGTACTTATTTGTATCGTCCATCGAGTACTGTGCCTTAATTTCCCTTCCTCCACGTCCGCAAGCACGTCATTCTCGTACCAGGGTACCCTCTCATTGTTCAGCTCCATCTCCAGTATCAACACTCGGAGAAACCTATTTCTCACCACCGTTTTTGTCCCCTCTATACTGAATCCCCTCAATATTAGCTCGTCTGCAAGTGCCTCTAACAGCATCGTCGTGATGCTGCGTCTAAGGGCGCGCAGCTCCCACGTATTCACCAGCGCGTGCATTACTGCTTCGTAAGACGCCATTTTATTACCTATGCTACGACCCTGGGAAAACACCAAAACGCTAAACGACCCTACCTAACGAAGATAACTAGATAACCTAACAACCACTGATATGTATTTTTGGAAAGTGATATATAAATATAGAAAAATTTTTAATTTTGTATCACCTTATTTTCTAATACTTTTTAAAATAAAATTAAAAATTTCTCCCAATTCTTATAATTTTAAATTTCTCTTCTCTACCCCAAATCCGTCAACACTCTTAATTCACACACACTTGCCCTCAAACTCTGAAATTAATTTGCCCCGGGAGTCCCTTCCTACTTTTGTGACATGCTTCCCCACTCAAGGGATGCCATTTGAGACGAAGATTTTTCAGCCGTAAGGGCCGTTCTGATATTCCCTCATAAAACTCTCTCTTATACGTCACTTACCCTAACCCTACACTTTGGACTTCTCTCCTCCAGGAGGTCTGCCACAGGTGTCTGGCTCGGAAACACCAGACACTCCTAAAAGGAAATAAAAAGGAGACAAATGGGGATACTAAACTACACAAATTCTACACGAATCATGGGTTATACTTTTAGCAGCGCATCTGCACTATTTATTCTACCTTCAACTACACTCTCAGCACTCGCTCTCTCTCTCTATCTCTCTCTCTCTCTCTATCTATCTTTCTCTCACGTATATCAGTATAGGCAAATAATCTGTGAGGTAAATATCTTCGTGTATCTCTGTAGCAATATGGGTCGTCCTCACTGTCGACCTCGTCCTTGGCTCGATCTCGGAGGCCTACACAGGTAAGAGAATAAATAATTTGGTACTGCAATAGAAAATTCAAAGCAAGTAGACATGATTTGGATGATTACAAAAAGAATGATGTTGAAAAATATAAAGTCTACTTAGATGTAAGCAATTCAAATGGTTGGGCTACGACTGAACGACATCTTTATGGTAGAATTAAAACGTTGATAAACAATTTCATGATTACTATAAAATTAGTAGTAAAAAGCGTTATGAATGTATTATAAAGGTATATTAGGAATTTTAAGAGGTGCTTCATGATTCTCATTAAGATTAACCGTTTTGCTCTGAACATATTTCAGCTCCAAATTTAAGAGAAAAAAAATTTATGACTCTATAACACAGTTAGTATAAATGTGTCCTTTATTATAATGCTCTCAATCAAGCTGAAAATTATAAATTGAGAGTAAGACAAGAATTTACAAGAATTAAAAAGAATTTATTGGGCCTTAAGTTTTTGGCAAAGTAAATGGCTTGAGGAGTACATAGATCTATATAATTATAAAAAAAAAAAAATAAAAATAAGTTAGTAACAATGATATTCAAACTTTTTAATAATTTTTTTTTTTAAATGCAAAAAAAATGGAAGAAAGGGAATTGATGTTACGCTTTTAGACCACTAGGATGAGTGTAACGTGCAGATGCTCATATTGCAAATTCAATATTAATAGCTGTGATATTTTTTAATGAAAATTTCGTACCAATTTAATTACAACGATTGAAAGTAATGATGAAAAAGCCAAAGTTTATTGGAAATTTTATGACTAAGAGTTAAAACAGGCAATATTGATCCATTTATTATTGTATTAATTAGTGCATATTCAGATGAAGGCAATTTTATACAAGCACTATTTCAGAAACATGCTCTTCTTGACGACAAATGTACTTAACAGTTAAAATTAAAATTTTGATTTTCATCCATTTTTCAAAAAAATTTCTAATGAAGTAAGTAAGAATTGAAAGAATATTCTCCCTGGGTGCAGATCGGACATACAACCTTCTACTTGCTTGGCAGTTGCTCTACCACTTGAGCTACCGAGGAGCTGTTTACTCACTCGCATTGTAGGTTTAGATAAGTTTCTATTCTTAGCTTTATGAGTTGTTTTTCCACCTTTAGCTTGGTAAACTAAAAAATGACTTCAGTACATGAAGATAAGTCAGAAATTCAATAACTTTTAGAGTAATAACAGGTAATATCGATACATTCATCATCGTATCAATTAACGCACAACGAAAATTAATGTATAAAAATAGCCTGTTAAAACTCTTAGAGTAACAAAATTCCCAACGTTCCTACAAACATTAGAGCCATTTTCCATATTTGATGGGCTTAGTGTATTGGACTTGTATAAAATGCTTGTATACCGCTTTCGCTATGATTACATAAGTTTAACTAAAAAATGATTGCAAACTGTTGTACACTGATACAGACAAGTTAATATATGAAATTAAAAACTATGATATTTATAAAGTTATGAAACTGACCTTAAGGAATTAAAAACATTCAACTATTTCTCGAAAAATAAGTATAAAATGTTGTTTAAAAATAAGAAAATTGTAGGACTTATGAAGGATCAGTGTAATGGTTATATTGTTACGAGATAAGTTGGTCTTAAAAGAAGAATAGACAGCATTCTTCTTTAGAATCAAGTCATAATAAAAAAGCGATGGGTGTGAAGACTAATGATGTTAAAGCTACTATTAATTTTATTGATTACATTGATTGCCTGCACGACTAAAACATACATACAAATTAAGAGAAAATTAATATAAGATCTCGTTTGCACAAGATCAATACTGAAGAAAAAAAAATAGCTCTTAGCTCTTGTGATGATAAGCCATGCATTTTCTTTAATATCACTGACACATTGCCCTATTGACACTACAAAGTAAATAAAAAATGTTGAGATGAAGTGGTAAAAGAAGAGAAAGCTGAAGAGTATTGAGTTACACTTAACTAGTCTAAGAAATAAGAGTCATGCTGATATACCACTAAGGGACCATAAAATATCACCTTTACATTCAGAGTAATTGCAAATAACAAGCCAGCAATGTAATGTTATCTCTATCACTGACCTATCGTCTGGCAAGAATAGTAAAATTAATAAAGAACTTAGCAGAGAAAAATAAAAGGGCAACGACAATGGGCTTAAACTAACATGTTAAAAGAAACAAGTGAGAGTTAGATTATTGTAGTAGAGCTACCTCATGCTGCAGTAGAAACCTTATTTAAAAGGCCACAACTACAACTGCAGGCCAATTTAATTATAGTTGCCAGGCAGTAACATTAAATCATCGACCATTTAGTATTTGAAGCAAGGAGTATCGACCAATAACAACCCAATAAGAGAACAAGTGTGGAAACAGACAACTTTGAAGAACTCTCATTGAAAAGAAAGTAAAACACAATTTTCAGGTAAATCTATATTTGTTTTTTTTATACATGTATTTTTTATTTTATTTTTTTTTTCAGAAATATTAAAAGTTGAAAGAATTTTGTGTCTTTTCTTATGACCAATGTTCAATCTGACAGCTCTAAATAAAGCCGCTAGTCGATAAACAGAGCCAGTTCAGGGCCGACCCACTTATACAGACATACACCCTTCCCTCTCCTCGCTCTGATCCCACCCTGCCCATGAAAGTACTAGGCCACCCCTTGGCTTTGTTTCAAGCCCACCCCACTAATACAGGCACTAGGCCACCATCTTTTCCGTGACTATTGTGGCTTTAAGTATTGGGTGTGTTTGTAGCATCCATGGCTACTGTATTTGTGCAGTGGCTGGCCCCACTCTTGTGCCCATAGCGCCCATGGCTGCTGTGTGCTTGTCTTGGTTATGTACCCAGATTTAAATGAGCGGGCATTCAAAGACGAAAGTTTTAATACTTTTTAGATTTTAAAATTATTTTTTCTCTAGTGTGATTAATTTTAAAATAATAAATTTTTCCCTCATCAAAATTAGAGTTTGATCTTGAGGGTGATAGTACGGTGTGCTACCAACTGTGCTACCAGAGAGTTGCAAGGTACGTAGATAAATATGTTTAGAAGTAATTAGTGCCCTGTCTTATCAATGATTATCCCTGTCTTCATCCCAATAAGCTGCCGGCTATCTATATGTGGCGCCACAGGCCACTCTGCTTTCAAACACAACAAACTGTTGAAAGCCGGACTTTTGCCAGATAACGCTCTCCTTTGTTGACAGCACTGTCGTTATGTTTCTGTGTGCATTTATAGATCTAAGCTCTGCAGTCTCAACACAACTGTAAGTGTGCTGTTTGACGTGTACATATTTTTTATCAAAGCCTTCTCGCTGCTCACATTTTTATCGTGGCCACCTGGCTTTTCGTATATATTTATTATTATCATCAGTGTAACGTAGTTATACACAAGCATATGCAGTAACACGCCTCGTTGTCACCTCCTTCCTACAGTTTACCATCGTTTTCGTCTTTTGTACATTTATAACGCACAGCTGGCTACGTGCTCATAGGTGATGGTTGTGTAAAATAGCTTGCCAACATTTTACATTGAGTGCGAGAAGCATTACCACGAATAAGAAAAAGCCAGTTGGTAAATTCCTGCTAGATTATCTGGCTGTATTTTTACTTGAAAAATCTCTCAATGATCATCATTCTGTTGCAGCACCAACAACTCACAACATGTAAGATAATAATTTCTTACTTTTATCATGCTGTTCAAACTCATCGCCTCAAAAGCCAGATAAAAGACAGTTAATTGCAACATCAGCTGCAGTGAACATGCTATTTAAAACAGAGGTTAAAGCTACAGCCATTGTATTAAATATGTTTAAAATAAAATATATGTCTGCTGGAGATAGAAATTATCATAGATCAAAAAAATTTGTATTTCAAATAAAACAACTAATAGTGAGCAGTCTGCTTACGAGCTAACTATAAGAGATAGTATGAGTGAGCCTGTTACGCAAGTATCTTCAACTTAATTGCTTGCTAATAAATCTGAAGAATAAAAGCTATCCAGTAGTTATAACAAAAATATTATCTTTTTGATTTCTGATGGTTGTGGTAGATTATATGCTGTTCCAATGGTGACTACAATAAAGGTTTTTATCAAAGGTACCTTAAAAGGTCAATATATTTAAGGATTAGTCATGAATTTCTTAAACTTAAATTTATGTAAGATTAAATATCAAGTGTTGTAGTCAGGGTTACTACAACATCCACTAGTCATACAAGCTTTTCCACAACAACTGTTGTCAGAGAAAAAAGTACTTGTACAACAGATGAAAAGTAACGTACTCATACAACGGATGAAATGCAAGTACTTGATCATACCCAACAAAAACGATCCATTTCTTACTTAACAACATCTATTACCAGAACCAGAATAGACTGATTAAAGAATTAACAAATAAAATAAAATCTGTCTTCTACAATTTAGGATTAAGGTCAAAATTTTTAAAACAAGAAGTGTCATAAAATTTAATTATTTATGTTCATAATTAGTTACGATTATTTATTTTTAGGTGCAAGAGTAAAGGAAAAACAATGAAATTCCAAAAGAATCAACCATATTACAACCTTTGGAACATGCTTCACAGCAGAGCATAGACAACTATGATCCACAACAAGAGAGTAAAAAAAAAATCTATTTCATAATGTTTCTAAACTTAAACGATCCATGAAGGTAAATGTTGTGTATTATGTTTGTTCTACTTATATTTTATATACATTCCGCGAGGTAGCGCTTCCACTACTATTTGCTTTTTCGAAATTACCTAGCCTTACGTTAGTTCTACTGAGAGATTCAAGCCGACTACTACACGGCACTCATTACGTTTACTCTCTCAGTTGCTACTCTTCCAAATCCACTTTTAACTCTTTATACAATGTAAATGATAAAGGACCTAAACTTAATTCTACAAGTGTGTTTGCCTAATTTATTTGCCCCATACATAATAAATTGGTGTCAAAAGTTCGAGTGCATACGTTCCGCAAGGAGAGGAAGAGGTAGTATACAAAGAAAACGAGCGAGAGTGATCAAGATGGCCACCATTACGCCAGAGGTGCAAGAAGCGATCGCGCAAGCATTAGCAAGTGCTTTAAGGGCTGCAGTGTCAGCCTTTTCGGCCGCTGCCACCTCAGGGCAAGAGCGAGATACAAGCTCACGGCCACCGCCATTTTCTTTCCAACCGTTCCGTGCATCAGACGGCACGTCGGTGTCGGATTATTTCACGCGTTTTCGATGGGCTTTAGACTTAAGTAAAGTGCCAGAGAATCTGCATGCAAACTACGCACGGGTGCACATGGGGACAGAGCTGAACGATGCTCTGAAGTCATTGGTTGTCCCGAAGACCCCTAAGGAGTGCACATTCGCCGAAATTACGACGGCACTGACAAAACACTTCGACCACGAGAAAAATAAATACGCCGAGAGTGTAAAGTTTCGTCACAGTATTCAGCGTAAAGATGAAACAGTGGCTAGCTTTGCTCTTCGTTTGCGTCAGGGAACGTCGTATTGCGATTAAGCGAGTTTCTCGATCGTATGCTGATCGAGCAGCTGATGCATGGTTTAACATTTCGTGATATGTGTGACGAGTTAATCGCAAAGAAGATTCGAACGTTCAAAGACGCATATAAGATAACTTATGCTCTAGTATCGACACGCCTTACGGTCAAAGAGGTAAAGTCACGAGATGCACAGGTCGAACAAGCCAACTCCCTGCTTGCATCAACACAGAAGCAAAATCATAATTAGAAAACAAATAAGAAAAAAAATTTCAAAGGAAGTAGGACAAGGTGCACAAAATTTGCAGGAAAAAGGCGCGCAACAAATACGTTTTGGCTGTGGCGCTCAGCACCAACGCTCTGAGTGCCCGTTTCGAGAAGCTGTATGCCATACATGTAAAAAGAAAGGCTATATATCAAAAATGTGCAAATCAAAACAAAAGTCTACGACACATCAAGTTACAAAGGAAGTAGACCCACCGATGCAGGTGGATAGATTAATTTGTCTAAATTTGGCAAACATAGTCCACACGCTGAATACAATCGAAAGGAAGATGCTTCCTGTCAAAACAAACGGGTTGATTGTCGACATGGAGCTCGACACCGGCGCACCGTGTGGCCTGATCAGCAGCAATACCATGCAAGCAATCGGGCAAGGGATTTCGCTCAAGCCAACGAACAGGCAGTTCGCCAGTTACTCGCACCATTCCCTCAAGTGCATGGGCTATGCTACAGTGAGTGCGACACTGGGTAACACGACGAAGCAGCTGGATCTTTACGTCATTGAAGGAAATTATGACTTCTTGTTCAGGCATGAGTGGTTAGTGCAGTTCACTCACGAGATCCAGTGAAAGGAGATTTTCGCTCCACGCCAGATACATAACCTCATAACTGCAACGCTGGAGTTATCCAAGGAGCAGACAGCGCGGTTGGAAGAGCTGCTGCATAAGCACGATAAAATTTTCAGCCTGTCTGCTGGTAAGTTGGTGGACCCCCCAGTAACGATGCATCTAAAACCAGGAGTGACACTGGTTTTTGCAAGAGCCAGAGAAATTCCCTACGCTCTGAAGGATGCTTATGCAAAGGAAATTGACAAAAAAATTGCATCAGGACATTGCATACGCATCGATCACTTCGAGTGGGCCTCGAAAACTCACGTAGTCATGAGAAAAAATGGTAAGATACGCATCACAGGCAACTACAAGTCTACACTCAATTCAAGAATTGTTATTGATGAGCATCCTATTCCAAGACAGGAAGATATTTTTAACAAGATGCATGGGGCAAAAGTATTCTGCCATTTAGACATTACAGACGCATATACTGCCTTAACAGTAGATGAAAAATTTAGTGAGGCGTTAACACTGAACACGCCAACCCACGGTCTCATACGTCCGAGCACAGCAGTCCACGGCGCAGCAAACATTCCAGCAATTTGGCAACGCAAAATTGAGTCACTCATCAAGGATATCCCAGGAGTGCTCAACTTTTTTGATGATCTCGTGCTTTTTGCTGATTCACTCGACAGTTTACTTCAAACTATGGATGTAGTGCTGACCAGGTTATACAAGAGTAGGCTTCGCTTGAACCGATCTAAGTGGACATTTGCTGCACCTGCCATTGAGTTTCTGGGTCACAAAATTGATGCGTCTGGTATACATAAGTCAGATAAGCACATCCATGCAATTTTAAATGCACCTGAGCCTACTACACCTTAAGATTAAGAGCTCTTCATTGGGAAGGCAACTTACTACAGCGCCTTCATACCTGATCTTGCTACAAGAGCTCGTCCACTCCGTGATATGCTCCTGAGAGAGTCATTTCAATGGATTTCTGATGCGAGGAAGGTTTACCTGGAACTAAAAAACATTTTAGTTTCTCCACAGGTTTTGATGCCCTATGACCCAGCAGTGCCTCTGGTCCTAGCTACAGATGCGAGCAAGGTCGGACTTGGACCTGTCTTATCGCACCGGCTCGATGATGGGACCGAGCGACCGATTGAATTTGCTGTACGTACCATGACCACAAGGGAGCAAAAGTACCCCCAAATCGACAAGGAGGCCTTAGCCATCGTTTAGGCGGTCAAAATTTTTTTTTAGATATCTACATGCAAGGCATTTTTATCTCATTACTGATCACAAACCACTGACTCAGATTTTGCATCCAAAGAAATCTCTTCCAGTGTTGTGCATCTGCAGGATGACAAATTACGCTGATTATCTGGCTCACTTTAATTATACGGTTAAGTTCAAACCAACAAAGTCGAATGCCAATGCTGGTTTTTGTTCAAGATTGCCTCCAGTTGCAACGGAAAATCACGTAAACTCAATCTCTGCTCAAGAGGAGGAAGAAATGGTGGAACTCGATGAATTTGACCAGTTCATAGTAAACCAGCTTTTCCAACTTCCAGTGCCAATTGCCTGCTACTGGAACATAGAGTGTTTGTACCACCTACTCTTTGCCAAACTATCCTGGAAGACTTACATGCAGCCCACATTGGAATGGTAAAAATGAAGGGCTTGACCAGGTCATTCGTTTACTGGCCTGGCATTGACGCCGACATCAAGGGCATTGCTAAGGTATGTATCGTATGTGCTGGATGTGCACATTCTCCAGCTAAATTCTGAGAGCACCACTGGGAATATCCCAAACGTCCATGGGAAAATTTTTGAAAGGAAAACTACATATGTAATTATGATGGAAGTTAAGCCAATTTTAAATTATAAAAAATTGTATGGAAGTAAAATATTTGTCAGGTGCCAGAGGTCAAAAAAAAATAATAAATGGGATAAAAAGACAGAAGTAGGAATATTAGTACGGTATGAAAGTGTTGGTTATAGAGTACTCATTAATAATAAAATCGTAATTGCTAGACATGTTGATATTGAAGAGGAGGATGTTAAATTAGTAGGTTTGAATGGTAACGAAAGTGAAAATTTTCATGGTAAAGAAAATGATCATAATGATAGTAGCGATAATGATTTTTTTTTTTAAGAAAATATTCAAACTAATAAGATTTATGAAACTACACATAAAAATAATAGTACAATAAGAAGGTCAAGTAGAAAGCGTAAGGAATCAGAAAGGTATGAGCCGGAAAACTATTCAACATTTATTGACGTAAATTACATTAATGCAAACACTCCGTAAAATTATAATGAAGCAATAAGCGATAGAGAGTGTGTTAATTGAAAATAAGTTGCGAACAAGGATATAAACAGCATTATCAAACGTAAAACTTATAAATTAGTACATAGACCAGAAGATAAAAAAATTATCAATTTAGAATGGGTGTATACCGAAAAATCGAATAGTATATACAAAGCTAGATTAGTTGTAAGAGGTTTTGAACAAAAAAAAAAGTGCATGACATCCATTCACCTGTAGAAAAAACACAAATTTTCAAAATTTTATTGGCTCATTGTTTACGGAATAATAAAATTATTAATTAAACAAATGTGTTATTAGCTTTTTTTAATAGGAATGTACAATCTTAAGTATATTGTTACGTATGATATGCTGCGCATATCATACTGACTCACCCTAGTAACGACAAGCCTACGCTAGTAAAGGACACCAATAGGGGGAACGAGCTTAAATAAGGCCCTGTGAATCACAAATTGAGGCACTCGATCGTCTTTTAGGCAAGAGACTGAACGATAAGTAAAAAACACCGCGCGAACCACACACACGCCTCTGCCTTCAAGAAGCTAATAAATAATTGACCAACGAGTTGAGTTCTTTTCGTGACGCACCTCTTTACAAGCTTAATCCTATGAAACAATATGTTAAACAACCAGAAGGTTACTGTGATGAACAGGTAGAGTATGCAGTTTATAAAAGGCATTGTATGGTTTGAGAGAGAGAGAGAGCTCTAGAGCGTGGTATGAGTGTTTTGATACATATTTAAGAAAATTAAATTTCGAAAAAACCGAGAATGATTCTTGTTTATGTTATACACAAGATGATTATTATTTACTTTATGTAATGATCTTTGTGGATACTTAATAATATGTAGTGAAAGTCAAATAAAATTCACGAAACTAAAAGGGCATTAACAAATAAATTTAAGATAAAAGACTTATAAATATTGATTAGGATCGTGTAAGTGGTATAATGACATTCAATAAGGAACGAAATACAAAATCTTCAGCAGAAAAATATGATGTAAAAAACGCATAATTATATGAAACTTCAATGGAGCAAAACTTAAAATGTGAGCCCACACAGTCAGCATCTGAATTTAAAAACTAAAAAAATTTGATAGGAGCACTCTATATATAAGCTTAGAAACAAGACTAGATATGAGTTATAGCTTAAAGTATTTAAGTAGATTTCGAAACTGTCCAAATCAAACTCATTACAAATATGCAATAAGAATTTTCAAATATTTGTATTCAACAAAAGATATCAAATTAACGTATAAAAGAAATTTCAAAGTAAACATCTTGACTTGTTCTGTGAATGCAGACTGGGCAGGTGATACAGTTAATAGAAAATCAACTACTGGTTACATTATTCATCTGTTTAATAATGCAATATATTGGAAATCTAAGTAATATGGAAGTGTAAAAAAATCTTCGACAGCAGCTGAGTATGTGGCGTTGTATAAAAACAAAAGTGAAATCTTATGGATAAGAGAAATATTGAAAAATTTCTTTATTATTTAAAAAAAAATCAATAAATATTTTTTAATATAAGTCTGGTGCATTTAGTATTGCTGAATTTGGTAGTTACATGAAAAACTAAAAATATCCCGAAACACAAATTGTTATTGATG
>NW_019379777.1:173249-190631 GCF_000648655.2 Copidosoma floridanum | reverse complement strand
TTCAGTTGTTTTAGTATCTTATCAATTTATAAAAATATTATAAATAAATTAAAATTTTTTTCTGTTCTCACTTTTAAACTACTTCGATACGATTTTTTTATTTTTGTAACTTTAAAAAGCAAGCTCTACTACTATAGGGCTCTACCCCTTTTAGGCTATGGTCACCAACTACTATTATTAAAATTTTACTATAAGATTTATAATCTTTTAAAACAATCGAATTTCTATGCATGATACACTACGTGACTAAAACACAAAGTAGACACATAAGTGTCCATAAGGCGCACTGGTAGGTTGGTGCCTTAGTTACATATAACGTCTTTCTTCTTAAAGGCACAAAGTGCAGTTTTGTGCTTGTTGGTACAGTTTTGGCCAAGTAAGTCACTTTAGGCCCTAGGGCAGGAAATTTTTTTGTACCCTTCAGGCCCAAAGTACTTTTCTGCCCGTAGGCTTAAAGTAAATATCAGGGTGCAAAAAATTTTTATATCAATAAGCACTTTTAATTTTTTTGTGTCAAGCGCAAAATGCTGAGAAAAAAAATTAAAAAGGCATTTTGGCGGTACCTGTTAGTGTAAGTGAGATAAAGAGTGCCATTGACCGTCTGCTTAATGCGCTGGCTCTCGTTTTATTATACTGAAGCATTTTTTTAAACTTTTCTTTATACTTTGCTCTTGTAGAAAATGACAAATTAATATTAGAGTTAGTATTATTTTGTCATCATTTCTAAGAAATGTCTTCTTTGGGGGTATAATTATTTTTAAATATAAATATTTGACCATAATGCAAAGTTCTGCCAGGGTCTTCCAATTGTGTGTATTTAAATTTTATTTTAACCCGTCCTTAGTACAAAACCAACCCAACAAAATTCAAGAACGTGCGCAACTACGTAGAGAAATCCGAAAATAGAAAAAGAGACATAGAAAGTAATATACACGAACGTATTGTTAAACATGTATGTACCCACGTGTAAATAGGTAGTATAGACAGACTCTTCGCCTTGTATTCTTGTTCTTTATCGTTCTCGTTGTTACAATGTTAGTGAATAAAAAAGTATAAAAATAATTTATTATTTGCTTATTTCTTATCTATAGTATTCACTGATAANAAATTCGTTTTGTTTATATTTTTTAACGGTTTGATATACAGAAAAAATAGAAATACCAGCGTGTAGGGCAAATAATTTTCTATCAATGAGCACTTTTTGTTTTGTTCCGACTAACGCAAAATGTTGAGAAAAAATAAAAAAGGCATTTTGGCAGTACCTGTAAAAAGAGTAAGTGAGATAGAGAGAGCCATTGATTGTGTGCTGTCGTGCTTGCTCTCTCTCTTTCTCTCCCCCCCTCTCTCTCTCTCTCTCGCTCTCTCTCTAGTACTTATACAGGTAGGCTTTTTTCATGGCTTTTTTTATTTTAATATTTTGCGCATGTAGAAAATGATGAACTGATATTAGAATTAGTATTATTTTTTTATCATTAAAAACAAATTTCTTCTCCGTTAACAGGATTATCTAAAAATATCAATATTTGACCATAATCCAAGATTTTCCCGTGGATTTCCAATTGTGGTTATTCAAACTCCATTTTTACCCGTCTTTAATAAAAAGCCAACGAAATTTGCGCATGTGCGGAACTACGCACCGTTAACAGGTATCTAAAAAGAGAAAGAGAGACAGTGAAAGCAATACACCTGATAGTTTGTTAAGCTGATTTATATACCTATGTGTAGGTAAGTATTACAGATATACTCTTTGCCCCGTATTATCGTTTTTTCTTGTTCTCCTTGTTTATATGTTAATGAACAAAAATAAATATAAACGTAATTTGCCTCCTCCTAATCTATAGTATTCACTGATAAAATTACGTATGATCGTTTTTTCTTGTTCTCCTTGTTTATATGTTAATGAACAAAAATAAATATAAACGTAATTTGCCTCCTTCTTATCTATAGTATTCACTGATAAAAGAACTTATTTGAAAATTTGAAAGGTGTTTGCAGGTCCCTCGAGCCACAAAATAGCCTCAGAGATGATGGCACTTATCTGACGAAAACAACTATTTTTAACATAGACAAACAAATTCCACCAAATTTATTAACATATTTCTTAATATTTTACATCTCTTGGGGATCCCGAGACCCATACCTGTTTTTTCTATAGTATAACCTACATCATCGTATCTTAATTATTAGTAGATGATAGTACGTGATTTGGATAAAACATAAAAAAAAATTCTTTCATGTCAAGTGATCTCACTGAACTGGCATGAAAATTTAAATATGAAATTAAGCTTGAGAAACTCTTAAATCAAACAGGTCAAGTAGATTTTTAAAATGATATTTTAAAAGAATATATGTAACCGTGTGACGTGTGACCAAACGGCGCAAAAATTTCGACAGTTGAAAAATTCACGCATATTGAATATAGACAATGGTTGAACAACTATTAATGCATACCGACAAGGGTTCTGCAATTCTTAAAAAAAGATTATAAGGTTTTTATAGAGGTAAGGGACGATTTTCATGTTGACTTTTTTTTCAAAGCTGGTGTACAATTAATCCTATTTTTGGAAAAAAAATTTTATTTAAATATTATTTATAACCCAGTCTAATCGACCACTTAATATAGAACAATCGTTGATGTCGTATTTGCTCATTATTTCGATGAAGTAAAATCATTAATTTAAATTTTATATTTTGTAGACTACAAGCCCAAAGTTACTTGGTTAAGGTCCAAAATAACTTTTTAGTGTCAATAACAAAATGTTATGATTAATGAGCATGAAAAGACTTTGTATTTTTTGAAAAATATAGTGTTACTAAATAATGAAAAAAAAAATTATATAATTTAAAGAACAAACTTCCTTACAAAAAACCTTAATGAAGCTTCGCTTCTTTCATAGATCCCACGACCCACAGTTTTTTTTTACTGGGTTACTGCAACAGCATATTGATCTAGCCACTGGAACCAGCTACTCATCACCTGTGTGGGAGTGTATTGCCGCACCCTTTTACCAATTGCTTACTTGATATCATACCAAGGTTATACCATGAACACAGTGGAAATATCACCAGTGAAACACCGTGCCAGTTAAGCGGACACTTTCTGCACCAATGGTGCACTGGATCCACTCGCCACTGAGTAGCCTTTCTTTGGAGACGATTCCTTATTTCAGGACATCTACTTTTTGCTGGTTAAGCCAGCGCTTTCTGACGGAGTATTGGACCCAGACTAATTAAAATCCCTGGAAAAACGCCATGTATCAGGGATCACTCCTTGCTGGTAAGGAGGGCGATTCCTGTATGGCATTAGATTCACTACTCCCTACCTGTAGATCTGACGCTGTTTCACATTCTCCCAGGCCCAAAGCCCTGGAATAACTCTGAAGAAGAGTTCGACGGAAAAATCTGCTCCTAAACAGCCAGGTTGCATAGAAACCCTTTTCGGTGATAAGAAATTTTAAAATACCTGCATTCACCAGGAATCGAACTCACGACCCCTAGAATAGCCTTGCGTCCTGGTGACTCTCGATGTAAAGAGTGTCTTTAACTCAGCCAAATGTCTGATATAATAAGGGTCTTGAAGCGCCAGAATGTGCCAGACTACCCTAGAGAAATCCTGGACAGTTTTCTTCAAGATCAAGTACTCCGAATCGATACAAAAGACGGACCAAGAGAGAGGCGTCTAACGTTGGGAGTCGCCCAAAGATCTGCCCATAGATCCAACTTCTGTAATCTAGTCCATGATAAACTTCAGAACCTTAAAATGCCTTCAGAGGTCAAGCTGACAGACTTTGCTGATGACTGAATTGCAAGGTAGAGTGACATACCGAGAGGAGCCTGAGCGCGAAATACGGTGGGTGGTCACGATAGTGTCGGAGTAGCTTTGGGATCACCGTTTTAAACTGGTGATGGAAAACATAAAGATGGTCGTCCTTACCAGGCAAAGATGGTTCGGGGGGCACTTCTGCCTAAACGTTGTGGGTGGGGTAATCTATGCGAGTCCAGCAGTGCGCTACCTAGATTGTGGATCGACTCACGGCTCAAGTCCATCAGAAAAGCCACCAAAAAAGCCGCTAGGATCTCCAGGGTGCTTTCACAGTTAGTACTAGACATTGTAGGTCTACGGGAGGCCAAAAGGCAGCTTTTTGCATCGGTCTCTAACTCAAGCCTGTTGTATAGCACGAAGGTGTGGGCAGATGCGCTCTCTAGAAGGGACATCCGAGAGCGCCAAACTTCAGTTCAGCACATTGGATACCAGAGGATAGCATGCACTAATCGCACGGTCTCTTTAACGGCCATTATGGTGATAGCATAAACGATTCTCATTTTGTTGCTTGTGCTAGAGCAACGAAGGAAGATGCTATGCTGTGGCAATGAAAGCGATAGTGACAGGTGGGAGGAAACTTTGACGATGTGGCAACAGGAGTGAGATCGGTCAGGTATGGGTAGCTAGACGCATTGGTTGATACCATACCTACGGCCATGGGCAAAGAGAGGACATAAAAAGGTAAATTACTATCTCACCAAGTTCCTCTTCAGGCACGGACAGTTTAATGCCTATCTCCATCGCATGGCAGTGAAAGCATCACCTAGATGCACTTACTGCCCTGCGCTGGATGTTACCACTAAAAATACGTTCTTTGTGTGCAAGACATGGTACCGGGAGGGCTAGCAGCTGATAGAAAAGTTTGCCGGGGCATCCACTTCCAAAATTATCATTGAAGGGTGGAGGGCAGTGGACAGTTTCGTTAGATCTGTCATCTGGCGTAAGCAAAAAAAGGATAGAGCCGCCGCGCAGAAAGCGAGGGCCCCTGAGTTGGCCGTAAGAGGTGATAAGGTCCTTACGGTACGTGAAGTTGAATGTGGACTCAAGCTGCGCTAGGTACGGGTGCTTATCAGCGAGAGAAAGCATCAAGCACATAGTGGTGCTTGCAAAGATTGCATTCTAAAAAGAAGCGCTAGACAAGTGTACTGATCCTAAAGAACCTCGAGTCATTTTTAAAACTCAAGAGGATTGGCACCTCTAGCAACTGGTGGTAAGTTTGCCAGATGATGCTGTGAAACACAATGATCTACATGATGGCTCCATCCTGATGTAATGCTAACGCAGTTCCAGGGTTAAACTAAAGCCACATGGCATGGAAGGTTTGGTAAGTATTAGTTGTCTAATCAAAAAAATCCTCTGATTTCTCTCTCGCTGCTGTAGGGGCCTTATCAGTGGGTGAAGCCAGATGATAAGGCTCGGGTAATGCTGGGGAATAACATCTGATAAGGTTTCACACCTTGTGCAAAAAAATCGTGGTGGGATGACTCATCTTGGCTTACTACCATTGAGGAGGTTACATGGCAGTACTTGTCAAAGCATTGTTCGGGCCAGCGTGATTTGATGGGTTCTCTGCCTTAGTCATGGAAGTGTACGCCTATTGCTTGTAGCCTTGGTGCACTTGTGGCTTACTAACATAAACATGAACTACACACAATCACTACTCTTACATTTTGTACACAATGCTAGGGCAGTCTCTGTAAGTACGGATGAAGGACAGTGGCGACTTCTGGCCAGCCCGAGAAAGTAGCACGTATTTTTGGCAACGGAGTAGGCTGCTGCGCTGATTTTAATTTTTTGCAGATACATGTTTTTGAAAAAGAGTAGTATTAACTTTCACTTGTTAACACGATCTTAAGAAAAATCCAAAATAAAGAACATCAATGAAAATCAAGTACCCCAGGTACCTTTTAGAGGAAATCCGCCAGCAGTTTTTATTAGGTGCAAGACTGGGTTGCTGCTGCAGGCTTAACGGATTTTGGAGAGGGCCAAAAAGATTTACCTCATGGCCAATAAGGATTCTTAAGTGTTTCATGTTTTTTTTAAGATAAAAGACGACTAGTGAGTCCTTTAAGTATTGGTAGTAACATCAGTGAGGACACCAATGTTACTGTCTTCAGCAATCAGATGCAAAAAAACTTGCCTGTATGAAAAGATTTAACGTTGAACTAAGAGCAAAGTGGAACCAAGAGATTAAGCAAGTTTAGTCTGCAGTTAGAGAGATTAAAAAGATGCACAAAGCAATGAACGAAAATTATGGTACATGGCCAACGTAGTTTAGAATGGTCTAAAGCTGCTCTCAAACATCTAAAATCAGCAGCTATTACAATAAAAGAAGTAAATATTAAGAACAAGTACTACAGTAGATCGTGTAAGAAGAGTTTTTGATAACTACAATACAGCAAAAAAAGAAAAGATAATTTTTAGTGGCATGTTCAGAAAATAACTTTGAACACTGCCCTTAAAGAAATATAACAGACAAAATAAAATCTCCTAGCATTAGGAGTGCTTCTATAATCGGTATGCAAGAGAATAAGAGAGCCTTTTTTAATGGTTCAATAAAGAGAGAAATATATATAGACATTTCTAAAGATTTTTGCAATAAAGATAGCCTTAAGAAACATGAAGTTTGGAAACTGGAAAAAGCCATTTATAAACTCAAGATTAACTCGATAAGATGGAACGAGCGTTTTCATGTGGCTGCCTTCAAACTAACACAGTGAGCCTTGCCTTTACACATGGTAAGAACTGGATAATTTCCTAGTCTTGATTCTGTATGTGGATAGTATTATAATCGCTAGCTATTGTGTAGGTAAACTAAATAAAATCAGGATTGCTCTGTTACCTAAGTGTGAGATGTCAGATCTTGGTAAGGTCGGCACTTTGTTGGGTATTAAAGTGGAGAAAGAAAGAAAACACAGAATAATTAAAATTAATCACACAATATTCTGCCCGTAAACTGCAGAAAAAGTTCCCTGTTTAATAAAACATAATGATAAGTTACACAGCCATTTGTACAACGTTTATCACTATAGAAAAAGAAATCTTTCATAACCACTTTTATTACTCCAGCTTCTTCTTACACAGAATAATGAATTATGTTAATTGGGATAAAGCGTACGTTGTGTACTAAATATAGTAGGGCTACCATAATACACAACTTTTTCGTCTAATAATTTTTTGATCATGGGTCTCAAAACCTCACTTTTATAAGTTTCGAATTCAAAACCACGAAAAAAAAAATTAAAGATGACGCTGGATTTATTGCTACAGCTTAATTCAATCGTAATCAACAATATTTTCATGCTATATTATTATTATTTTCATTGTTATTTTCGATATTATTATTATTATTACTATTATTATTATTATTATTATTATTATTATTATTATTATTATTATTATTATTATTATTATTATTATTAGTTAAATCATTTTTCCCATTATTTCTATGATTATTTTTGTCAGTTTTGCTGTTATTATTTTTGATAACATCATCATTGTTACGATTTATTATTATTCATTATTGTTATTAGTACTGTTATGCTTATCATTATGTTCATAATTATTTTTTTAAGACATTTAATTATTTTGGTACTGCAATAGCAAGTTTTATAATAATCAAACTAGTTATTACTAATTTTTTTCAGATGTTATAACTTTTAGTTAAATCATGGCGCTGTCAGACAGGAACAGTTAGGACTGTAGAACTGGAATCCGAGATGCAAGGTGATATTAATTTCAATTTCAATTTTTTATGGTGGAGAAAAATATTTTGTATTCAAGTGCTCTTTACTTAAGCGCAAAACTTACCCATATAAATGTATAAAAAAAAATATGAGTATGGAAGATTGCTTAAGATTACAACTTTTTGACAAGAAACACAAAATATTAAAAAATTTCATCAGTTATTTGAATCAGGTAATTTTTTTTGAAGTATTTTAAAATTTTAATACTAGTTCACGAATAAATTATAGTTCAATAATATGTAGAAACTGGTTTATTTATTTCAGTGCTCTATTGAGCATAAACCAATTCAATTATGAATTTTATTGATTAGAAGTAATTCAACTTCGAAATAGAAATAAGAAATACCAAAATTTATTTAGCAACGCTAGAAAAACTGATAATCATTAAAGTTCTTATGATTCGTATAATTGCTGATCGTGCATAAATCCATTAACAGCCACTTCTTAAGCTTTAAATTTAATATAATTTTCTTTTTGTGATGAGTTACTTCGGTTAGCTCATGTAGTTAGTTTAATTTTTAGTGATATTGTTAGCATCTTGAAGGTCAAGGAATCACCTAAAATAGAAAAATTATTTTTGTTAGATCTTAAAACTTTAAAATAATTGATCATTTGAATTGCATGACACCGCTGTAAAAAGTTTTTGATAAATACTAGAAGTGATTTTTAATATTATAATTGTAAGAAAAATTTATGCAACACTGATTTATACCATCACAATTATAAACATACCATTTAAAGCTCCCTGTGCCCAGAAGTAAAATTTGTGCAATATTAAATCTATGGCTAGGAGGAATATTCAGTTTCGGAATACTTTGGAAATTCTGATTTGACAGATATATTGTGTTTATAATACAAAATAGTTACATTACTACTTTTTAATTCACTTCATTACAAGTCATTATTAAACATTGTATACTCCCGTTATGTTTCAGTAAATAAACTAGTAACACCATTCTTAGCCCTACAAAGAAATGAAAAATTAGATATGAAAACTTATGGTTTTTTATTATAGATAAAACAACTTATCAATCTCATTTCAGGAACATCTGGTGGAATATTAACTTATTTTATCATATAAGACGTATCAAAAAATTGGCTTGGTTTATTATGTTAGTTCTGGGTGTAATGCATCAATAGTAGTTAAGGGTATTCAGTACATTGGCCAGAGGTTCTACTTTACCAACTTCTCTATGGTGAAAAATTATGGTTAATAACTAATGATGTAGCTGTTTGAACCCAAAATAATGAAAAGAGCCCCTAAGCTGGCACTTTGAGGAATTAATCGATTCCTAATTCATTGAAATCAGGTGCAAACTGAGAGAGAAAATTTATATTTTCTAAGTATGAAAGACTGTAATGTCAGTATTCATAATCCAGAGTGCAACTTTTTTTCATAACAATTGCATTGAATTATCTGACATTTTGACAGAGCCTCTAAAATAAAAAGACAAACACCAGTCCTCTCATGGTTTTTGGAAATATACTGTTCAAAATATGAACTGAGGGTAAAATACTAAACACATGTCGATTTATAGGTTAAGTAATGCCTTTTACGATAAAAATAAATTATTAAAATCCAATAACTGCAAAAATGAAAGAAGAGTAGCGTTTACCTTTTTATTTTAGAGGCCCAGTTCAAATTTTCGATAATTCAATACATTATATATCAAAAAAAGTAACATTTCTGGTTATGCACACCAACACAGTATTTCATGCTAAAGAATTATCACTTTTTCCTCTCAATTTGCAACGGATTGCATTGAATTTTGGCTCGATTGATTCCTCAAAGTGCCAGCTTGGGGGCTTTTCTCCTTATTTTAGGTTTAAGCAGCTAGATAATTAATTACTTACTACAACTTTTCACAATAGAGAAGTTGGTAAAGTAAAAACTCCGGCTGATATACTGAATGCCCTTGAGATTAATCTTAAGGTTTTTTTAAATAATATTTTTCAATTTCTGCTATTAAATTTTTTTTGATTCAAGAATTTTATAAATAATTTTAATTGAATAGTCCCTAATGTAACGAACAAGTTCATTTACAACCTCACTTAGGTACATGTACGAAATAAGAGTTGGTCTTAAAAACAATTATCGATATTTTTTAGTTTATTGTGATTATTTATGGTTTTATTAGTCTATCTACTGTAATCGTAGGTTATTTTTGAAAAAATTTTTGAGGGACTTGTATTTACAGCAATTAATAGTTAAAAAGTAATTTGAGGAATTCATAATTTGTTTAGCTAAGCAGCTCTTCATCGATTTATATTAGTTTTAGTTTTATGTAATATTTATATTTCATTAGAGAGTAACTTAGACATACAGAGTTTGTTTACACATAGTACATGAGGATAACTTAAACAGAAGGCAAAAAACTGCTGAATTAGTCAACAGAAAAATCAATCTGAAATCCAACATCTAAATATGCAACATACTTATTGTTTTTGTGGTGTTACAATTATGTTGTTTTATTTACATGATACTTTTAACTAAATTAACATAAGTTAAATCTGGTACTTAGTTTACTGTTTATTAAGAATACATAATAAAACACTATCCGATATGTTGTTACTCACTTCAATCGTACACAGAATTGTTTGAGGGCATATTTTTTGTGACAACATTTGAAATAACACTTTCAAAGTTTTATGTAACATTGACAATAAAACTTGTAATAAGAAGTGCTAAATAAATGTTCTACTACTAAAAATAAAATGGTTATAAAAAACTAAAATTTTAAAGAAATTTAATTACATACCAACATGATTGAATAAAGTTCTAAAAAACTAGCTTTTTCAACGTTTTACCGTTTTACTGTATCCACAATTTTAGTAAGTTTTAAAACTGTTCTGTTTGAAGAAGGCTTAAAACAGTAAAGCACGATGTTTGTTACCATAACGCCAAAGAAATACATTTTTTTTAATGTTCTGCTACAATAATATTCAAGTCTTAGTTGACTGAACGTAAGCCTGAAAACGGAAAACTTTTTTTTTTATTGAAACAAAAAAACTTTATTTAAAATTTTATGTAAAGCTTTTAATCACTATGAGTATTTGACCTCTTAACTTACAACATACCATAAGACAGGTTTACTGGCACATCATTCAAATATTTTCACTTATGATTGAACTATCACAAAGAAAATTAAGATTTTTAAAAAAATTTTGAGTAAAGAATCATTATTACCAAATATGTATTTATTGCTGGCTGGTAAGGAGATGATTTTTCCGAATGTAATGTTTTAGAAACGTCTAAAATTTTACCTTTTCAAAGTACAAATACTTATAGTATTAAGTATTTTTACCACACACTTATATACTTTATAAAATGAAGTAATGAACTTCAAAACTAAGCTGTTGATTAGTGTCTGAAAGAAGAAAAAAATCATAGACTTTATTATAATTTTGTTTTTACTTACTTTTTTTATGCAAAGACCAACAGTTTGTTTGCTCTTAAAAAAATAAAATGTAATTGAATTCTTATTTGATTTTAAGTCATAATAATTCAATAATAGTCATGTTGCAAACATAATTATGTATAACGTTCAGGAAGAAATACTAAGAATATATAGCTTTGTCATAAATAATTATCTTACTATTCATTGTATTATTGCACCACTGAAAAAATTACGTAATTAGTACAGTTTGTATAAGTATTTGTTATTAAACAACCATATCTAATATGCTTACCTATTGGAACATTGACTATAAGAAAATACTTTTTGAAAATCCCATTATTAGCCAAAACTTTAGTTAGAAGTTATTCGAACAGCACGTACAAGTACTTTTTACCAAATTACGTGTATTTGATAAATTATGAATAATATTTTTACGAATCATCCAAAATGTTAAGAAGTATCTAAAAAGCAAGTATCAAATGTCTTATTTTAATTAACTATGTATTTATAAGACTATATTCGAGAAGTAAATGTGTTGCAAATAATAGATGTGTTTGAAAAAATGTAACGTTGCCTATGAATGTTGAATGAAAATATTGGTTAAAAGAATATTACACCAGAAGTTATGTTTTAAAACATATTATTCTGCAAAAATACATTTTTCTTATACAGTTTGCATAAGTGTGGATTGAAAATATAACAAACTTCTAGTTTTATATGTACACTTTACTTGATAAAAAAGTGTAAAATTTTGGTTTCACCTCACAATAAGATGTTAAAAAACCAGCTCTTTATGTGATTAATTGTCCATTACTAAAAGGGGTGTCCACCCCATGTTGATCGACATCTTTCGACAAAGTACGGAAATACTCGGTATCTGTACTAATAATGTGATATATCACGAAAAAAGCGTGCTTAAGGTGTTTCTGTATACCCAGTATGGAATATTTATGTAACTGTTACAGTTGTTAACCTTTAAAAACATAAATCGACACTTTCTCAGCAATTAATTCATAAAGAAATTACAATGCTATGTTCTTTTTAAAACTCGTAAGCTTTTATAACATTTGATACTTGGTTATAAAATAACTTAAGTTATTGTGAAACATCTACAGCTGATAGCAATATTTAAAAGTGATTAAAACTGTTTGGTGTTATCAGAAGGAACGTAAAATGGTTTTACATTTATCGTCACATTATCATCAATTTTGCCACAAATGCTATTACAATATTTTTTTTGTAAAGTAACTTATAAGTTGCTCTTGCCCTAATAAAATGATTAGATGACATTGGAACTACTTTTTCAGTTAAAAGAGAAAACATCACATTCGAACATTGCATATAAATGCAGATTATTTACAAATGTATGTTAATAAGTACCTCGACAATCGGAATATTTACATGCTATTTAAATTATGTCTCTTCTGAGTGTAACAGGTAAGGTATAGTATTTTTAGAAATAATTCAAACTTAAGATTTAAAGTGACTACATTTAAGTACTTGGAACTTGACAAATAAAAGATGGTTGACTTATTTACCTTCATTCAAAAATATGATTATTACAAAAACGAGTACGTAACCGTGAAATTTGAATGTAAGCTACTCTTGGATATAAGGATATTTAAAACTGCATTACGACAGCGTGACACATAAATATTCCTGTTCAGTGAAATTTTTTGGTTTGCTCAATAAACCTCTTACTCGTCATTAAAGTACACTAATTCAGATTTTTGAATATATCTAATATTTTGATAGCTAAATACTAAATTGTTTTTAGGTAAACTGATTAATTGGACAATAATCTACTGATTTCTTTACGTTTTGTGACTTTGTAAATTTGACTTTTGTTATAATCGTTAATTTCTTTTGAGCATTATTTCTATCATCAGCAAATAAACTCTTAGAAGAACATAAATAGTAGGATACAGAAATAATAAAGAATGAAATGACTGTGTACTGCTGTTACTGTAACAAAATAAACTTTTTGACAGACTCATAAGTTTTAAAATGAAATATGATTTTGATAATAGAAAAAATAAAAAAGTAATGAACTAAAGCAGTATTGCATGATGCAATGTGTACTCTATTTTTTTCCTTTTATTAGTTACCGATATCCTATCAATAAATTAATGTACTCAATCACAATGAGAGAAAAATTACTTCGCATTCGTCAAAGGAAATATTTATACGGTTTTTTGGTATAATCTTAGAAAAAATAATACACTCAAATCAAATTTGCATATTTTAATCCATCATTTTAATAGAGGAATTGTTTGAACAATTTTTTTAAACAGTTTTGCAAAATGTTTATTTTGACTCGGAAAATTTTTTTTTAGGATCTTTAAACTAGAAACAAGAAATGTTTAATGCAACTATTCTTTTAAATTAATACTTTTGATGATATAAATTGTGAAAGCTTAAAAGAATGCGAAAATGGCTATCTTCATCCATGANTGCAAAATGTTTATTTTGACTCGGAAAATTTTTTTTTAGGATCTTTAAACTAGAAACAAGAAATGTTTAATGCAACTATTCTTTTAAATTAATACTTTTGATGATATAAATTGTGAAAGCTTAAAAGAATGCGAAAATGGCTATCTTCATCCATGAAAAAAAAAATGAAAAACCAATCATTTTTATGTTGCCAAAGTTCTTAAATATTCTATAAACGTACTCGTATATAATAAACTATAAACGTATAAATGTATTCCAAAGCCATTTTAAGCTACTATTTTATTGTAATCCGTTGTTTTTCAATTCTGTTTTGGACTCTTTAAAGTATATTAATATATTTCGAACGAGAGATACGGATCGTTATATACAGGTACATTTTTTCATAGCTTCAGAGAGCCCAAAACAGATTTAAAAAACACTTCGGAAATATATTCAAGGATGTTTATAGAATATTAAAGAATTCTGAAAACAAAAACATTGATGGTTTTTCGTACCTTTTTTATAAATAAAAATAATTATTTCTGCACTTTTTAAATTTTAATAATTAATATCTCAGAAAGCATCAGCTTTAGAGAAAATTGTGGAAGACTTTTTTTGTTTGCAGTACAAAGATCCTTATATAAATAAACATTTTGCAAAACTTGTTTGAAAAAAAATTGGTTAAATTATTTTGTATCAAAATTTGGACCTGGAAACATGCAAGTTTGATTTCAGAGGATTATTTTGCATAAGTTTATGCAAGAAAACTGAGTACAATATTTTATCCAACAAATGCGAAGTTATTCCCTCTAATATACAATCTCTTGAACTCATCCAACGAAAATCTACTTAGACCTACAAAACCCTATGTTTTAAAATTCTTTCTTTAAGCAACAGTACCTGAACAATACTGTTAAGATATCGGAGAATGATAAATGGTAATTTATTTTTATGTGTAATGAATGGTTTAAATTTTTTTTTTCTAGGGTATCTCATAAATTTTTGTAACTTTTTTCAAATAAATTTTTAGAAGTTTGCGGAAAATAACTAAATTTTTAAACATTAAACTAATCAAGAGTTATAAGAGCATAACCTAAGAAGTTTATTGTTGTGCGATTTTATAGTTCTATTAATTTATATTGAGTACATATCCTGAAAAAATTTCACCCTTACAGCTTTCTGACTAAATTAAGTATTTTAAATCTCCCTAATCTTAAAAACGGGAGCCTGTACTAACATTAGTATTTTGGTTTAAATCTATGATCATCCAAGCCAGAAACGTTGTTTAATAATACAAGCTTAAGGGGCTTACTGTGGTACAGAAAACATGTTTGGAAGAACTTTTTTTAAAGCTTAGTTGGAAAAAAGTTTTTTTAAAGATTTCCAATTACCCATTGCCACAGTTTTTCCAAACAAAAAAAAAACTTTTGACAAACTTTATATCAAGTTATATTTAATTTTTATAAAACGTGGGCTATCATATGTCAATTAAAAACAAATTTATACAAAAGTTAACACAAAAATTTAGTAAAGTTTAAAAAAATTTTACTGTATACAATTAAACAGAAAATAAAAATGTTTTATACATTTAATTTTGGAATAGTTTAACATCGACCAAGTTTAACAAACCATTTGTCAAATTTTTAGTATTTTTATCTCATGGATAAAAAAGGTTTTTTTTTAACAAAAACGTCATAACTATCATTTATTACTCATAAGTTAATGAACTACATTTTTTACATAGACAATAAAAAACATAATCTACAGACTTATTACGCTACTGGTTTAAGATTTAACTACCTTGAATATAAATGGATTACGGTAAGAGTACAGCTGGGAGATCATGTGCCCCGATGAATGAAACGTTACTCATGCATTGAATCCGTGTATCCTAAAAAAACTAAAAAAATTCACAAAGATCAATGATCTTTTGAATAAAAAATACATTTTGCAAATTTGTAGTAAAAAGACAACTTATCTGGTTTGGCTCTGTTGTAGAATTTATTGAAAAATCCATGATTACTTACTGCAGTATGCGAACAGCTACCAGCACACGTTTGTCTCTGCACCTGAACTAGCAGCATTCGAATAAATATATCCAAGACAGAGATAATCTGAAAATAACTTTTATGTAACCGTTGAACTTTATTATTACAATTATCATAAATTTAGCATTGAGCATATCGAAGTTGAAAATATTTTCAAAAATCAATTCAGATTTAGCAGTTTTATCATAAAACCAAATTTACGTTAAATGGTGGTATAAATGAGCTGTTGAACATTTACGTTTGGTTAAAAGACGTTTACGTCTATTAAAAAAATAACCGAATTTCAAAACAAAAGAATTTAGAAAAATTATTCTAACCTTTTGTCCACTTACGCATTCATCCAACAAAGAACTGCTTTCCACTGTCAGACAATAAATTAATTGAACCCGTAGAGGAGCAACATACGCAGAACTTAGCAGTGTCCCCATCAGAAATCCCAGCTTACACGTTTGTTGCAAACGGCATGATAAAGGTTACAAGGCTGCGGACTTACAACATTGGAGGCAACGTTACAATCCATTTAGTACTTTAAAATCAAACATTGCTCTTCAAAATGTAAATGATAGTTTGGTAGGCACTTTCATTTGCACGCGTGAATATAACCTGGAGAGGTTATTAACAAGAACAACTACAATAACAACACCTGGGAATTATTATTTTTCTTTATAAGTGACATCAGATTCTCCTCAAGTTTTTCTGAATCCGTTGTATTACTTGGCTGAGAAAAGGAAGAACTATTCAAAGCTGATCTACAAACTGAAAGGCTATCGAGACGCTGTAACGTAAAAATTTTTTGACATCATACACACCGACTGTTTGTCAACACCGAGCGTTCGTTTGTCAAACATATATAGTATATAAACTGTCGCTCAATTTTTTCATGTTGAGGAAAACTGTCGGAATGGATCATTAAAAATCTTTGAAAAAACTTTTAATAAGATCCAAGCTGATTGTACACCCTTCTCTTTTCATAACGATAAATTTTATAAGTGAATATACTCGCTCATGTGCAGTTCGAGTCTAGTCATCTGATTGCTTCGTTTTCATAAAATTTTTGGCAATATGTGCTACTGTACGTTACAACATTTAATAAACTGTAAAGCTAGGCCTTCTGAAATTTGAGACAATGCTTCTTGATGTAGTCAGCTTCAACATATTAGTTTTTTACGAAAATCCATAGAAAATCAAACAGAAAAACTTTAAGATTTTTTTTCTCCAAAAACTACAAAGCTAGTTCCTCTAAAATTTTAATAGGTTACGTGTAGTGATGAAATAAATGTCTTATAATTTTTTTTCAATTCTATAGAAAATGAAATATTACGATAACTCCCTGAAGGACGTTCCTACTTACTGAAAATAATCACCGAAGTCGACGAAAATCGAGTATATAAATATTAAGAGCATCTATATTACTCACGTTTTTTTACAACATAGTTATAACACTAATTTTTGAGAAATGTGACAGTGATAATGCAATGGTCAACATACGTACTCTTATGGGACAGTTGTAAATTTTTGCTTAAATAGTGTGATGGAAATCACACAGGACAACAAAATTTGAGGTTTAGAGATGATAAAGTGTGAGAAACAATTGTGGAAAAATTCAACTGTTGTCATAATTGATGCTACAGAAAAATTTGTTACAAAATGATAAAAATAACGTAAATTAAACACATGTGGTAACGTTGCATCTACAGCCAGCAGAAGCTAAAATTCAGAGCTGTAGTGTCACTTGGTGGTATTTTTAAAAAGTCAAAGGGTGTATCTGATTTCATGAAGTACCTACTTTTCGACACCTATCTATCTTTCCAGTGATATGTTTCTTTAGACGTAAAAACACAAGCACATCACATGTATGTGTATACATACGTAGGTACTCGAGACACCAAGCTGAGAACAGAAGTAGACAACTTTAAATGTAGCTTATATATATA
>NW_019379777.1:150739-164409 GCF_000648655.2 Copidosoma floridanum | reverse complement strand
CAATACAAAAATAATACATGAAGTTAAGCTATCTGTTGAAAAAAATTAGCTTATTTCTCAGCTGATAAATTAAATGATTTGTGATGCCAAACTGTCAGCAGAATTTTTGTACATCAAATTTTCTTTTTCTTAAATTTTCTTTACTTACAATCATTGTTTATTTGTATTCAACTATTTGAAGCAAATAAGTAAGTTAATAACAATACTATAAATTATTATTTGAAAAAAATCATAGTACATAAATACAAAAAAACACAAGTTCTAATCGAAAAAATCAAAAATTTGCATTAGAAAAACATTAAGTTTTTAGTTATTTTAAGTTACTTTTGAATACTTTAAAAGTATAATTTTAAAAGGTTATACATGGTGAAAATTGAAGGTTCTGGAATTACGAAAATATACTAGTCCCAGAAAGTGCAATAAAATGCAAGCCTTATAAAAAAGTAAAAATTTTAAGGGAACACAATATGCATTTTAAGGTATTGCATATGTATTGTAAATATTCAAGAAAGTGACTTTTTTGGTTTTATTTCTGAAAAATTGACAAGTTCCTTGATCACAAAAAATTTAAGTTCCACGAGTGCATAAAACTACTAGTCTTTGTAAGTGAAAAAATTAGCAGACATAATAAAAAAAGTTTAAATTTCCAAAAAACACAAGGTGCGTTTTTAGTAAATAAGAGTAAATTGTAAATATTAGAAAATATGATTGTTTTTGTTTTGATTCTGGAAAATGCATGGTTTTCGTAATTAACTAAAATACAAGTTTCATGAGTTCAAAAAGTCAAAAGTGCCACAGATGTAAAAAGTTTTAAGTTTTGACAAAAAAGTCAGAACTTTCGTAACAAAAAGTAAGTGTTCTTAGATATTTTACAACGATTTAAAGTTCTAAAGCGGTCATTTTTTAAAGATTTCATTTTGGAAAATGAAAAAGTTTTACGAACACGAAAAAATATGTGTCTCACAAGTGCAGTCCTGACAAAGGAATTATGATTTTGATAGTACACAGAATAAAGGTTTTAAGGCATTTAAATCGACTATAAAAACTATGAAAGGTTATTTTTTTTGGATTTCATTAAAAAAATTTCACAAGATTTGCAATAAAAAGAAAGTACAAATCCCACAATCGCAAGAAACTACAAGTCCTACTAAAAAAATTAAAATTTTGTTGATACAAAACTTGGATTTTAACGGAAGTTGTAATTTTAAAAGTCCGAAAAAAAAATACTTTTCTTGACTACTTAAATTAACTTAGAACATCCTAGAACTAACACTATTCACAGTAAAATTTTCTCAATTTCTTTAGCCAAGACTTATGTTCCTTCAAGCTGCTGGGAATTATATTTTATTACTCGACTGGAACTAACAGAAAAGTTTTGAAAGTGCGGACAAAACTAATTTTACGGTTCCAATCAACTTAAAACTCGCTGGAAGGCACGCATTGAACCATAAAAATTTAGATATTTTGTAGTAGGTACTTTTTTTTCTCCAAAAAAACTGCTTTATTCTAAAGTGAAAACAAAAAATAGTGTTTTGGACTGTTTTAATCAACTATAAGTTTTCTAATACACACCTGTTTTATCGAATTTTTAAATATTTGTAAAAATAACTTTAATACCTAAAAACATATGCTGTGTTTCCAAACAATTTTTTCTTTTCATTACGGCTAGTATTTTTTCGCACTTTTTGGGACTTGTATTTTTCATAATAACAGAACTTCCAATTTTTAACTTGTATAACCTTGTTTAAATTATTCTTTTTAAGTATTTTCAAATACCTCAAAAAAAACTTAAAACACAATGTTTTTGTAATGCAAGGTTTTGATTTTTTCAATTAGGACTTATATTTTTCTCGTATTTAGGTACTATGTTTTTTTTAAATATAAATTTTGTAGTGTTGTTATTAACTTACTTACTTGCTTCAAATAGTTTGATACAAATAAACAATGATTGTTAGTGAAGAACATTTAAAAAGAAGAAAATTTGATGTACAAAAAATCTGCTGATAATTTGGCATCACAAATCAGCTAATTTAATTTTTTTCAAAGCACGGAACTTATAATTTGGGCTGTGAAAAATGTTTCAAATCTCTTAATTGTTACCTGTCTTATTTTACTGAAAATGTCTTAAAACGCATAGTTTTAATGATGTCAAAAACAAATTTCTATACGGACTCATATTTTTTAGACCTGACGGAACCCTAACTTTTTTCAGTGCATGGAACTTCTTATTTTTGCTAATTAAAATTTTCTAAATCTCATTCCGGTTTTCCCTGCCTCATTCTACTGTTAGAGTTCTAGAATGCATAGTTTCAATACTGGCAAAAAAAAACTTTTTCCTTTGGGACTTGCATTTTTCGCCCTGATGGAACTTGTATTTTTTTGCACAGTTAAAAAATCAGCTGACAATTTGGTATCAGAAATCAGCTGATTTATCAGCTAAACAATCAGCTGACTTTTTTTAAGCAGATCACAAGCTTACATATTTATTACAACAGCAAACATGAAAGCAACAATAATTTTAACAATTCTGAATATTTTTGTTGTCTGTTATGTATAATGTTAAAGCAAAAAGTTACACCAACATCCAAATTATTGAAACAAAAAGGCCACTAAAGCCAGTAACATTAGCTCAAGTTGTAGTATTAAAGCAGAACAAACTCATCTTGACCGTTTAAGTACGCGGGTATGACGTAAATGGCAGTAAGTAACATCTCTACTTGCTTTATTTTATTAACTACCATTTGTACTTAAAATTTTGCATACTTCTCTCACCCTGGGCTCTTAAATCGCTTTTTCACCCTCTCCAAGGACTTGCACTTAGCGAATAGGACTACTTATAATATAAAGTACTGTAATGAAATAAGTCACACCTGACTATAGATTTTTGAATATATTTAATAAAACTGTGACACGTATGGTTTCTCACGAAAACACAATAATACCAATACCATTATATACACACGATTAAAGTCATGAAACAACTAATAAAAAGTAGTTAAAACTCAGTCTACCACACATAAGAGAGAATATTATATATAAATACGAGTCACAGAGTAGTAGGAATGACGCACTAAGCTCGTATGATATTCTAACCTAATTAACTCAAAGTAAAAATTGCATATAAATTTTTTTTTTTTTTTTTATATTATAGTGCTTTACGTCCGGCTCCTATAAAGGGCACTACACAGGGCACTTAGCACTTGGGAGAAGGAAGGGAAGAGGGATGGGAGGCCTCACAATACTGGGAGGGAGGTAGGGGGAAATTAGGCAATTTTGCTGCAAGAAGGTCGCCCAAACCCTCCTCGAGGAGCATTGCGTGGTGAAAAAGCACATGTGAGAATCACAGAGGTACTTGCCCGAAAAAGTCGTACTATGGCCGGGAATTGAACCACGGTCTCCCGCGTCTCAATCCACGACCTAGCCGACTGAGCCACCGCGCGCTCATGCATATAAATATTCTGTTAAGGTGGTTTGCCAGTAAACCTGAATGTTTTACGAACTGGATACAATTTTGAGAGGTTGTTATAGAAGTCCCCATGTACCTACATCAAAAATTTCAGACCTGCTTAGCGTGGAAAATTTGGCGTAAAAGCTGTACAAAAATTCTACTTACAAGCCCGTTGACATACGACTGGTAATTGATTTTTACCAAACCAGATAAATATAACCATAAGAACGCTCATGGACATAAAATAAAAATGACATATTTATAGCTAAGACCACGAGCTTTCTCCTCGTACTTAAAAGGTTGGGGCTAAGCGTAGATTTTACCGAGATATTAAATAGAGAAGTGGATTATTTGTTAATTTTGTCATCTTTTTACCTATATATAGTTAAATAGCACTTTATACGTTACGTATGCTCGTGCGCACAACGACAGTGCAAGACCTCGATGCCTGCATTGTATGTATATGTATTAAGTTGCTACTACTGTGAACAAACCCATTTGCAAATCACCTTAAGGACACTGACTGAACACTTAAAGAGACTATTAAGAATGTCTGCAGAAGCGAGACCTTATAACTTCTTTTTTTTTTGTATACCCAGTATTTCTAACTAGAGAATTAAGAAAAACTCTTGTTATAACTAGAGCAAAAATTTTATAAACAATATACTTTTAAATCATAGGTACTCTTTTATGGATATGGTATATTGTTCGCTTAAGCCATCTTAAGGAAACTATGTACGTACCTTATTAACTACTATATTTTCTACTTTTTCGGTCCAGATTCATCTGACGAGAGTTTTGTAGTTTTTAAACCTAACAAAAATCATTAAGAAAACAGATAACAGGAATAAATTAAATGAAGTTAATAAATTAGTTTGATTACTTTTAACTACTTAACTAATCTAAACATTTTAATTTTAATCACTGCAACGTATTTACCAATCACCGAAACTATTTCAAAATTTTTCTTGTACCAAGAAACACTGAGAATTTTGTAAGACATAAAAATGATTTTATTTTGAAACTATTTTTTTTGGCATGACTATTTTTTAAAAGTTCCTTTTATTTTTATCGGAACAGAAAGTCCAACCAACACTTATTAATACATATCAACCATCTCAGAAGCATTATTAAAATACCATAATTTGATTGTTTAATATCCAGAATACTGTCAAAGAGAAAAATGTTACCAGCCCTAAGATTGCACAACTCTAAGGAATCAAAATCAATTTTTGCACGTCACTGTTCCGGTGGCTTTTTAAGGTCTGTAGACAACCGAATAAAATGGACGTCTTAAAAAAATAAAGCTTAAACATAACATAGGGTGATACTTATTAAGAAATAAAAAATATTGTTCAGAAAAGTTATTTCGACTAAGTTGATAAGTAATTTATTTGTCATTTATTAACTTTCGTAGACGTATCAAACGACAAACTGTATTATTAAGCACCTTATTCCAATAAAAAAAGAATGTTTAAACACTGAAAATGAGTCTACTTGTTCAAAAATCTTTTTTTAAATAATCTACTAATTCAAAAAAGTCTGCTTACTAAAATTTTATTCATTTAAAACCAATATTAATAATTTGTTTTAAGCACCTTTTTCTTGTCAAAAAATAATTTTCATTTTTAAGAAATTATAAGCTCACATTAAAACTGTATAGAACTGATTAAAAAATATTAGAGACAAGAGAACATTTACTTAAAAAAACATTATCATCAAATACAGTAAGCCAGTATTTTTAGTTTTAAAATCCACGTTTCATCGATTGAGATCAAGAATGACACGTGGCGCCCCAGCCTATGGCAGAATTTGAAAACCTGGAGAGGGGGAGCCATTAATTGGCATCAAACCCTCTGATTGCATAGATACTTTTTATATCTATAAAAATAAGCATTGAAAGATGATACATGATGCGGGAGAGTTGTAGTAAATTTAATTATTAGTCTGTGCTCTTTGATCTCATGTGAATCAAAGCTGGTATTTTCATACTACAGTAGTTGAAAGTATGAAGTACCTGCAAAAGAATATAATGTATCTATATAGTACATGTAAAATGTATCTGAACTGTTTGCGTCTGCTCCATGTTCTACTTTTAGTGTTGCTATACACACATGGTGCAGCAGATGCAAGTACACAACGAACAGCTCAATTTATGAAACTTCGAGCGGCTGTTATGAAAGATTGCGAGTACTGTTTTACATAAGATGAAAAGGCCCTTACTAATAATTAAATTGACTATAGCTTTTACGCTTTATATACCATCATACAGTGCTTACTTTTTTAGATATTTAAAGATGTTTACAGACTACGTGGATTTGATGCCACTGGCTTCCCCCCAGGTTCCACTCAATTGACACCATGAGTGCTAGTGCATGTCGTTTTATCTCCTTCAGGCTGATGCTTAAAGCCAAGACTGACTTAAAGTGAGAACAATAATAAGTACGTTGTAGTTGATATTTAGAAAATTATTGATTAATTATAATGACTTGTAATGATCCAAGTGCAAAAATACGAGATTCAAAAAAAATTTTCTGCTGCTATGTACTCTAAGAACTTAGTAAACATTAGTTTGAGTTACGTAAATATAAATATTTTTAGACTTGTAATAAAAAGGTTATGCGAATCAAAAAACTGTTTTTTTACCCGAATAAAATAATTGCCTGTATTAAAAACAGAAACAATGAAATTAAATATACTTTTTTCAAGTACAATATTCCTTACTTTAAGTAACCCAGTTATAGCGCTTCACGCACTTTACTGATTTTTTTATTCAGTTTTATTTATAATAATGAATATTTACCTATTTTATGACTCAATTTTAATGTACAACCAAACGAAATAACTTTCCTGCATTAATAAATATAGGAAAAATAAATTTTCTTAATATGTATTATTTAGATCCTTTGTTCAAAGTAGTAATTGTATCAATAATTTTTTAATTTGCAATATCATAGCAAATACCTGAATATCTTAGCTTCATAAATTTTAATACATAAGCTCTAACAATGACAATGGAATTAAAGAGTACAATGAAATCAAATAGTATCTACTAAACTCCAGACAATTGCAACAATGCAGACTAATTTCTTGTTCCAATCATTGTTTGACTTTACGAAATTGATATTTAAAATAATTTTTTTCCAATAAACCACTTGTTTTATTTGAATCTAAAAATATTAATTGTTAAGTTATTTTACTTTATAAGATTGTAATTATTTCAAATATTTGCTTTTTACACTCTATTTTTTAAAAATTATTTCCAAATTCACCTACTCTTTGTAAGTCTAATCCAATCGCAAAACGAATAAAAAGACTTTAGTCACGTGACAAGCAACCTTCTAAGATAGGATTTCATGCTTGAATAGTTTCAAGTAAATATCTCCTTAACATACGATCACCTACAATTAATTCAAGAAAATATTGTTTGCATATTATCAAGTGACGTGGGAGCGCGACAAGGTAAGTTCGAGAAAGGAGACGAAGCTTTGGCAACCACACTATCAGTTACTTCAAATTTTTATGCATGAATTTCCAAATACTGAAAAATAAGTATTTTTTTCTGTATACCTGATGTATTTTGACTTAATTCGGTCTCTTTATCCTTATTTTACAGCTTTACCAACTAATATAGGATAGAAAGTCCCTAGAACAACGAAAACGAGATCTGTACATCTCATAATGCTTTAGTTCATTTCTCAAATTCTTCCTGACTCATTCTTAACGAAAAGTGGTCTTATCGCGAAGTCAGCTGCATGCTTAATTTTTCCTGTGTATAATTGGAACAGGCGTATTCTTAAAATTAAGTGGAGCTATCAACACTGTAATATCGGTTACAAGTACATTCTAATGGTACAGTCGATAGCACGCAACGTTGGAAGTTCTCAATCACTAAGATGGAATGCATATTTGTGGATAAAAGTATTAAAAAAAGCTGCCTAAGAAGAGGGAGGCAAGTGAATGACTGTCTCATAGTAAGATTGTCCCGTTTAAAAGTAACACTTCAAAAAATGTAATATATATGTGGTAAATTAAAGTCGTACATGAATGAGTGTCCTTATGCACCCTATTATTTTTACAACAACGGACAAAATGTGTCATTGATAAAGTAAGATGCTTACTAATCGAAAAATTTTAAAAATGCTTAAAAAATTTTATCCTACTATCCAAACCCTGAATTCTTCGCGTTTGAAACGTTAACACATAAATTTTAGTGTCTTAAGTGATGGAAAAGTTATTTAGTAAGGGTGACAACAACAGTTCTAGAGGGTGATTTTCTTTAGATAAAACAGTATTTTGTTCATGCGTTTAATACAAAGAACAGTTAGACACTAGTTGCCTCAGCCACTTAGCTGATGCAACATAAGAAAATCAAGTAATGCCACCTACACCAAGTACGAACGGGGTGAGCGCGTAATTCAAATAACTATTACTTTGACACTTCTACCCACCCTCGAAACGTTGTACATGTATTAAATTAAGAACAAATTATTTATGTATAAATATGTGTAAGAAGATTTTCATTCACACCTGTTTTTATGTAAATAGGTAGCTTTATTTGTCTCCTTTTTCTGTTAAATACAAAATAAATTTAAAGAAAATTAGGTAAACAATTTCATTTATCATTGTTGAATATCAGTCTCGTCAGTCTCTTGTGAAGTTCAATCGGTAAAGGTTCGGTGAAAATGTCAGGAAGTTAATCTTTAAATGGAACCCATTTGATTTTTACCATCTTCACAAGGATCTATCCTGCTTCACTATACGCATGTGTCTCAATTTTCCACCTCCCGAGGTATTCGCGTTCACTTTATCTGCAGCATTGTTACACCACAGCGTCATTGGGGAGAAGTTTATATCCACAATTAAACTAAGTTAATTACACAATGCTATCATCTCTTGACAGACTTCACTTAGAGCTACGTATTCGCCCTCACAATTTGACTAGGCAACATACGTTTGCTTGTGTGTACGCCAAGCCACAGTGTCCTCATACAGTCTCACAAAGTAACCGTATGTCGTCAAAGAACCATTGCAATTAGCAAAGCTCGCATCTGAAAAGACTTCCAGGTCGCTCTGTTTTCCACTGAAAGTCAGTCCCTTGTTTCTGATCCCGGATGAATATTAAAAAATTCCTTTGATTTTCAGCCAGTCTTCCTTGGTTGGCTTAATCTGATGTCTGCTAGTAATGTTGACTGCGTAGGATATATCTGGTCTCACCGTATTGACTAAGTAGAGTAAACTACCCACGGCTTCTTGGTATGGTACGTTTTTAAGATTTGAGATGTTAGTTAAAATTTCGTTGTTATCAGTCTCCTCCCTGTCTGTTCTAGATTTATTTGAAACATGATTTGTGACCATCTGTGTTTTACAAGGCTTGAATTCGTCAAATCAAAGCTGCTTTAAGATATTTTCAGTGTATATTTTCTATGCGAACATGATTACTTTATTCTTTCTGTCCCTATTTATTTCAATACCCAGGAAATTTTCGGTCTCATCCAGATCTGTCACATCAAACTCCTTTTGCAGTCCCCTTTTTATTTCTTCAAGTTTCAGCCCGTCATTGCTTGCCATGAGCATGTCGTCTACATGTAAGACAAGAAGTATAAATTTATTTGCACTTCTCCAGGTAAATAGACAAGGTTCACTTGGGTTAGCAGAATTTTTGCAGCAGTCTCAGTGAACAGCTCATTCCAAAGTTTAGGACTTACTTTTAATTCATAAAGGGCTCGTTTTAATTTGCACACTCTCATTTTTCTATTTGTCTCTCAACATTTCACTCCCTGATGAATTTCCATGAATTTTTCATCTTGTATGATTTCGTTTAGGAAAGCTGTTTCGACGTCTAGTTGACATGTATCCATGTAGTGCTTGTTTATTACGGATAAAACTGCTCTAATTAGGGATAGTCTCAATACGGATGTATACGTTACTTGTAAACAGTAAGAGCTTTTGTCTTTAAATCCTCTGATTACAAGTCTCACTTTGTATTTAACGGTCCCACTGCCTTTACATTTTTTTTCAAATACCCAACGGAAGTCGATTATGTTAGGTTTTTCTCCTTTTCTGTCTCAATTGGGTCTATTTACAAGTTCCCATACGTTGTTTTTGTACATAGATCCAAGCTCCTCTTCAATGGCCAAATTCCATTTAGCTCTGTCATCCGTATTTATGGCTTCGTGGAAGTTAGATGGGTCCATGTGGATCTTTGCTAGCAGAGCATGGAGTAGTTTATCTTGAGCTCTGATGGTTCCGCAATAGTGTGCCATCACATTTTCCTCAAGATCCTCATGACCGTAAGCGATCTGCTTATTTAGTTCTGTTGCAATTTGCATTCCAGAAAAGCTTGAATCAAGTATCGGTAAATCGATTTTTGCACTTTCTTTGATTAAAACGGTCTTAGTTGTTCCTTTATTCTTCTGGGGTCTTCCTTTTCCTCTTTGTATTTGGTTTCCTCCCTCTGTTGTGTTGAATTCTTTTGTCTCAGCTTCAGTAAATTCTATCAGCCATTTACCATGGTCAATGGGTTTAGAAACTTCTTGCCAGTCTTAAATGCTGTTTACCTTGTATACGTCTTTGTATATCAGTCTTTCATTGAATCTTATGTCTCTGCTTGCATAGAATGTACCAGTTTCAGGTTTTAAAACTAAATACTCTGTGAGAGTGTATTCCAGAAGTATGGCTTGGGGTCCTGTGAATCCAAATTTCGGTCTTATTCTTTTCTGCACTATTACATGGGCCAAGCAGCCAAATCTTTTTAGTTGTTGCATGTGAAATTTTGGATTTGGAGCATACTTTAGAAGTGGGATTGCCATGTCAGTTGATTAATGTGGTTTGTTGATATCTGTTAAGGCAAGGTCTCACATGTTTTCTGGTAAGCTAAGTCATATAAGTTCTGGTCTTCTTTTGGATAGTTTGATTCAGTCACTTGGATTTCCCATTTAGCTCTGATGAATCTGGAATGGCCAATTGCGAGTCAGTACCCAGAGTACGCAAAATCTCTTGAGTGTATCTTCCTGTAAATTCAGTACCTTGATCTGTTTTTAAATAACACACCCTTGCATCGTAACCAACAAAGTTGCGGACTTTTCTCACAAATTTTTCTAAGCATGATCCAGTGTCACTTTTGGATCTCATGGGATACACTAGAGTCAGTCCCGAATGATCGTCTATAAAGACAGCTATAAATCTGTAAGCTTTTGGAAAAGTCTGCGGGCTTATTGGTCCCATAAAATCAGGGTTAATGATTTCTAACAGTCTCATTGATCTAGTCCTTATATTTCTAAAGGGAAGCTTATTGATTTTTAAAATCAAACATATTCCACATGTCAGGATAGAATCGTCAAATTTTACATCTCTGATGTCTTGAATGTCAGGAAATGAAATTTCTTTAAATAGTTTAATGAGGATCTCAAATTTTTTATAGTTGCTGGTAAATGGACTCTCGTTAACTGACATTTCTGAGAATTCAAGGTCATTTAAATTGTATAATTTTCGGTGATGTATCGAACATTCGGAATTCATTTTGGTTTTATTTTTGTTTTTCACATCTGCATTAATCACGTTATTTACTCTATCAATTAAATTTACTTCTTGACTTTTATCAACTTTAGAATTTTTATAAATATGAATGTTTGTCTGTGCTGTTGCGCTGCATGTCTGACAGTTAGGAGTTTTGTGAAACCCTACACAAGTTTCACAAAACTTCCGCCCCACCTATCGTGTTGATCAGACATGACGGCCAGACATATAATAAATAACTCACTCATTATCGCAAAAATGTCATGTTGATCTTCAAACAGAAAGAAACCGCCTTGAAGGTTGGCCGTGACTTCGCCTTTTGCAAGCTTTCTGCCTACTTATCACTTTTGCATACAATTTTGACATGATATGATTGTTCATCCAGGTGTTTGTCAACTAAAATTTTAGTATACAGTCACAATGTGAGAAGAACACACCATTGCTCGCATTCATGCACATGTCTCAGAAAACAACGCCATGCACGTGCCCACGCGTATCTAGCCAAGCACAGACATCAAGCAGCGCACGTGCATGATTGAGTCTTAAAGATGGACAGATAGAGACCGAAAGAGAGAAAGAGAGAGAAGTATTCCGGTCCCACGATAACGATCCGAGCCACGAGCCATGCCAGTCGAGTGCCTGTGATAAAGCAGGACGTCTCCCGCCCCATACACACCTGCCCCGCAACGTCCGCAGCCAGCGGGCCAAACACGAGCAAAATCACTCAGCCTGCCCTCCCCCCTCACAACCGTGCCTTTAATTGCTCCCGTCAAGTTTCGACAAATTCCTCGAACGCAACACGTGTTTTTCAGATGGAGAGAAAAGCAAAAATAATAAAAACTCACCTTTGGTTTTTTCACCAGTTTCTATTTCTGGTACCTGTCTCTCAGACGACAGTTTCAATGGCGTCAAGTCCGCCTCAACGTCCTCGAAATTGTGCACACCTCCTGCCTAGAAGGTTATGGCATTGACCTCCAGGTCGCTCAGCTTCTCCTCGTCACCAACCTTCTGACTTATGATCTTAGTCTTTTCTCTTTACGTGCAGTCTCACCAGTAACGCACCAGCACCGTCACACGCACAAAATTAAAAAAAAAAGCTACAAATTATTGTTCACGCAGTGGACGCTTGTCTGATTATTCTATTCGTGCATTCAATACAAAGGATGGGTAGACACTAGTCGCTTCAGCCACTTAGACGATGCAACATTAGAAAACCAAGTAACGCCACCTACAAGAAGTACAAACGGGGTGAGCACGTAATTTAAATAACTATTACTTTAACATTAAGTGAAATTTGTAATAAATAAATGAATTATATATCAGCAATAAATTTAAAAATTTTTTCGTAACAGTGTTAGGTAATTACTCGTACTATTCTCATAATCTTGGTAGTTGGTAAATGCACATTAGCTGTAGCAAGAGTTCGTTTTAATAGTTCATATAAATGATACATAATCAATAACAGATAATCCAAAAAAACAAGAACTTTCTACTTTTACAATTGGATTCTATTAAGTATCTAGTTAATCAACTAAATTAAAAACCAGTGGACAGTGGGTGCTTATGTACCCAAGTAAGAAGTTATACTTCCATAAAATTATACGGTAAGTAATATTATTATAAATCTAAGTATACCTCGTGTGAAACGATATTATGTACAAAGTTGGTGCAACTATCGTTGGAATGACCATACCTACGTTAGTTGGGTGTGGTTTGAATTGATATTTTAATACGTAATAACAAAACAGTTATAAACAATTTTTCATGGCACAATACAATATAAGCAATATGATAGCTTGCCAGTACAAGACTGTGCTCTATCATTAAATCTTCCAATGGTTTCAAAACAACTTTCTAAGAAAATAAAAAATACCTTTATAAAATAGCAGATCGTTTAGCTGCACCCTTTTTGACATGTGTTACGGGGTGGATCATGCGGATTGACGAGGCGGAGTCCCTCCACTTCGACCGGGCCTGGGTTGCCCGGATACCCAACGGTGACACTCCCTGTAATAAATTTTGCGAGTCTCGTTCGCCGAGACACCGCTGTTGGATCAGGTATCGCGGTGACCTTACACGTCGTCGCCTCTCGCGACGACTATAACACGGCACAACGGGGGATCGGGCACACAATGAAAGGAAGTAGCACTCGCGGTTATTTTTTTGTTAATAAAAATGTATATTCAAGAAATATAAATTGATTACAAGAAAAAGTATTCGCGGGTGTGTGTGTGTGTGCGTGTGTGTGTTTAATTCTCGCACGTCGAGCGCGCTTGCTCGACGTGCTCGCGGCGCGAAAACGCGAACCGGGCAGACAACGCGGGCTAATCTAGGGCCGCTGCCCTTTACAATAAACTGCCTGTTGGCAGGTACTTACGGCGAAGCGGGGTCGCTCCCCGACGATGCCTCTCGCAGGCCAAGTCTACACGGGAGCAGTGGAGCGGTTACGCTGAGGTCAGTAGGCGTCCCTACTGGCAGCGTTCGAAGGCCGAGATCGACGGTATCGGCCTCGGTGACCCTGAGTCCGGCGTCGTCTGCTATCCCAGCAGGACCCGGACACTCAGCACCAAACACTGTACCGGGGACAGCTCAAGTACAGCCGCCACGACAACAATCGAGGGAACGGAAACACTCCAGAGGACGTGTCTCACGTCCTCCAAAACAAAAATTCGCTTCACGCGCGTTCGCTGGCCCAAGCTAATCT
>NW_019379777.1:116629-150460 GCF_000648655.2 Copidosoma floridanum | reverse complement strand
GGTTGCAGAAATCTAATAATAATTGTAATAATGATAATAAGAATAGCGGTTGTTAGAATAATGATAAGAATAATAGTGGTTTGCCTGTCGCAAGTTAACATAATTTGTTTTACCGGTAGTTTGAATATTTATAATGTTGCAAAAATAAAACGGAATTTTGGTAGAATTTCAGTCAACATGTTTTTCTGCTGCTAGTTGTTGGAGACGGAGTCGTCTCGTGGTACCCTAGGGAATCAGAAACTCTGTTACCCCTAAGGTAAAACGCCCAATACTTGGACAGATTTTTTGAAACTAATTTTAAAGCTCATATTCCGAAGTTAATATGCAATACTTCCATATTTTTTAAATATTAACTTGTAATTAGGATGCCTTAGGGTTATATAATACACAAAATAAGTTATAAACTGTAACATAATATTAAGTAAGGTAAAACGCCCAATACTTGAACAGATTTTTTGAAACTAATTTTAACGCTTATATTTCGAAGTTAATGTGCAATACTTCCATATTTTTTAAATATTAACTTGTGATTCGGATGCCTTAGGGTTAGGTTATATAACACACAAAAAATATTTTTAAACAGCTCTTAAATAATAGTTATCGTACATTTTAAAACATGTCAACTTATCGGAGTAGTCGGCCAATCATTCTCGACTGTCATCGTAGTTGGACAACCTTGAAAATCAATAGTTGGACAATGCTGTAATACTTGGACAAGTTGGAAAGCAGTACTTGGACAATACTAACTTCAATGATTTTACAGTTGTATAAATCATGATAAGGCGCAAGTACTAATTAAAACTAAAGTATGTATGAAGACAAATACCTTATAACGAAAAAAGGTTAACGAAGGTGATCAATAATAACAAGTTTATAACTTAAAATTCGTAAAGAGAATTTTTATTTTTTTTTCCAAGAATAATTTATTGAATACAAGATAAATCCTTAAAGGAGCATTTTGATTTAAAACGTGTTTAGTTGTGTGGAATCACACTTTTCCTTCTTGATTTAAATTTTTTTGCAGGAACTGCATCTCTTTAATCGCAAGCGAATAGTCCAACTCAATTAAGTTCTCACCTCAGTTCTCGCTCAGTTTTTTTAATTGCTCTATCAGAGAGATAGTGTACAATTATTTTTACTATTTTTTTCAGTTTTGTTATTTGAGATTTATTTTTTTTAAGATTATAATTTTTCTTATTTCTCTTTTTTGTTTCTGTTGTATGACCTCCACTTTTGCTCTTTTTCATTCTTTTACTTTTTTGTTTTTTAACATTTTTTTCTCTTTTTAGAACCCATACTTGATTAGTGCTTACAGTGAATTGAAGGTTAACTTTTTCAACTGTTGAAAAAACAATTTTCTTAAAGCGGTGAACCCCTTAACAACAAAACTGATGACTACAGTGTTTTTTTTTCTACAAATTACTACACTTTTTATACACTTTTGTTTAAAAAATTCCCGTAAAAGATAAACTACGTTAAAAGATCAACAACTTTGATTGTATATCCATGTACTGGCTACGACTTTTTTGTGCCTATGACCAGAAGTTGGTCAAGAGCTCCACGTTTGTCCAACTACTACAAAATCGTGAGGTGTACTTGGACAGTTAATTTTAAATTATAAACATTTTTTTTGCTTCCGATTACATTAAAAATACTATTAATTAAAGTAAAAGTTATAAAATAATACCATACCGCATGCATACAAATTCATTGGATTAGTTTTAATAAGCATTACCTATTATCAAAATCATAGAAACCGGAGAAAAATTATTACACTCTTATGGCACCTAAGGTAAAATCTAAAATCATTCGCTTGTATTTAATTTTGCCAAAAATTATTAAAAAACTCAAGTATATTATCAATAATAATCATAGCAATAATAATCTATCACGTTTTTTAAAATATCTCTTTTTTTTGCTACAATGACTGATTTTTCACTGTTCAAGTATCGGTCTTAATTTTAGTTTTGTCAAAGTATTAGGCGTTTGACATTAATCGGTTTTTCTATGTCAAACTCGCTCATAGCAGAGTGGATAAAGGGCTTGCCCAGTGTGCAAGAGGAGGGGGGCTTCAATCTCTTTGAAGACAGTTGCTTTTTTTTTAGAAATTGGTTAAAAGAAAAAAAAAGTAAAATTCAGAATGGGTGGTGTGGTGGGATGATGTTGTGTAGTGTGGTGACATGACGTTGTGTGGTGTAGTACCAGAGACCGGAAGTACGTCAAGAGGGGCGGGGAAAAGGGGGAGAATCAAGCAAAATCGACTTTCGTTACACTTTTTCTCAAGATCACCAATCTGAAATCGTTGATTTACTTTGCAGGGTAGAGCACGCCTACAGAACTATAACTTAAAAAAAAATATATATATTTTTGAAAGTTCAGTATCACCACTTAACTTTACTGCTTCTTACAACTATTAAAGCCCTCATTTGGAGGCATTAATTTCGAGCTCAAGAAGGAAAAGTAGATGACAAAAGATTTAAACATAACCTTATTTTTCATTCTTTTTTAACGTGTACTATGAGTCAAAGATACTATCAAGAAATTTACTATTGTTTAATGAAATAGCTGCTTGTATCAAATCGTGTAACACAGCTATAATAGCATAAATATAATCTAAATAATAAGACAGGAAATTCTAACTATTTTCCAGAGTGACATGAATAACAAGCTTTAAAGCTAAGCCCTGTTTACCTCATCCGTTAAGGTGGTTAATAATGATATATTACTAATCGTTTTGAGTAGTAGTAAAAAAAAAATTTATTTAATAAAAATAAATTTTAAAGTAAGTGCTTCAATCACTTTTTTCTACTTCTTATTTTATTATTGTCAGCGCATTTTTGAAACCGTTGCGACAAATGTTTAATAAAACTTGATACATATTACGAAAACTGTGACATCAGCACACTCTTTACCACGAGTCTTTAACCTTGAAAAAAAAAACATCTCAATGTCAGTTACTCGTGTGACTGTAACCTAAAAACTGCCACGAATAAGGAAAAAACTTTCTAATAAGGTAATCTTGATCATGCACAATAAGTGCTCCAACTGCTGTGATGTTATGAGCCGATGGGTTGCGTGAGCCATCCATGAGCGATGGCAGCGTTGGCAGTGGCAGCGGTAGTGAAAAATACTTGATTGGCGTTAGAACCCAGTGTTTAGAGCTGACTGGCCATGCGAGCTGCCTTTGCGCTAGCCTTCCAAAAGCGCTTGCGATTTTTTTGATAGGCCCGTTGAGGCCCCCTACCGTGGTCAAGCAGCTTTTCAACAGAGTTTAGTATAGCAGTATGGATAGACGGTGGCAACACTCGTGGACATGTACACTAAATTAATCCACAAATTGTGGTGAACCCATGTTTGTCAGACGGTTTTTACACTACATTGACCGTATAAGCGATACTCGATTCGAGCGGGTCATTTGGGTTTTTTGTTACGGTGAGTGGCAGTCTGGTTACTGCGATCTCGGGAAAAATATTTAGTTTTGCAAGGGATTACCACAAAATAGTGGTAGTTTTATCACGCAACGTATATTTAATTAAGGTAAGGGTCAACGCGATATATTGATAAACTCGCGATACTTTGTCATCTTTAGAAGTCTACGAGATCGCGCACAAATACAACATCTTTCGAGACAATCGTATCCGGAAGATCCTCGGTTCTTGCAAGAAGCGTATTGGGACGCTACTTCAAGGCCATTTGGTTACCCTTTCTTGGAATTCAAGCAAAATACACCGGAAAATTGTCGATTTTGAACTTGTATTTTTTCGGATGAAGAGTATCTGTACGTATATATGGCTAAAAATCAGATGAAAGGAAGTGACACAACGAACCAAGTTCCAATTGTTTCGTTGTAATGGCGTCAAAGTCACGTTTCCTGTTCAGTCAAAAATACGCTGATATTTTGTGAGCTCTTTATCATCTTGACACTGAATAACAGAGGACGCTGTTGCACAAAGCCGATAAGACACTAATTAAGTATATTTGCGAGTGTGCATTAAACATTCTCGAAAGAAATGTTTCGTTATTTGTGGCGCACAAAAAACGCTTACCTAGACACGCTAGCGTTTTCAGAAAGCTCGCTAAGGCAAAAACTTATCTGTCATCAAAGTAAAAAATTATCGTACAACAGAGATAAAGTTTCTTACCTGTTATGTTGGGTCCGCTCCTTGAAACGGTGTTTTCGATACTGTGACAAATATGGAGGATGCAAAAAAAATGATTCTTCTGCCATGAGAAAGCGTGGATTGATTGCGAAGCGCATTCCTCAACAATGATCTAAAGTCTGTGCAAACACTGGGTACAACTATTAGTCAGCTCGACGCAGAAATGAACGATATTTTAAATTGATTGTATATCAATGAGTGAAGAAAACGGAAGAAATACCAACAAATTGTACAACGATATTTGCACCTTAGAGAATTGGACAGCGAAAAAAAACGACATGCTGACACGATAACAGAGAACACCAAGGAATTACAAGATAACGATCTCTCTGAAGACGACGTTGACGAAGACAAAGTGACGCATAAAGAGGAGGAAAGGCATGATACCGGGATTACCGAAAGCGTGCAGAAGAAGTTTTGTCAAAAATCTGCAGTTATAATACGATGATTGCACCCTACTGGTAACTTTAAGTAAAACAATGAACAAACGCCATCATGGATGTCGCTTACATACCACAGTCAAACATTGTCGATCTTGTGAGTGGTGTCGTGAGAAACAGAAAAAAACTTACACCGGTGGGGCGTGATCAGTTTGCAGTGGCATTTCGTATGGGAAAAATTCTGCAAGAGTGTGTTTGAATCACTTAAGTATTTAAATTACTGATTGGCAACGACAACGATAATAAATCAAAGTCGCCAATGAAGAGTCCAAAATTTACATGGAATAGTAGAAGTTTTCTTGATGAAACTGGTACTGAATCAACGACGTCACCGAAAAATAAAAGTTAAAGAAGCTCCACCTCCGTCGTATTAAGTACAAACTTGGCATCGATTAAGCGAAAAAGTGACCAAGGTGAAGGAACAGAAGTAAAGCTCGCGGAGAAAAAAAAAAGTCCTGTCAACGCTTTAATTAACTTGCTACTGTTTGAGATGCATGTACCTGAATACAAATTTTGAGCACGGTAATGTGGATATAAATGCCTTGGACCAATCATATCGTTAGCACAATATTGCCTACGCTACAAAGAAGAAGGGCCAACTTGGTCTAAAAGCAAATCGGGCATTGGCTAAATTTGCTTTTTTGCGTATGCTTGCCGGAGAAACACCGCTGGATGAGCAAACCGTCGCTTTATTGACGGCATGCAGCATGTGTAGCAAGATTACACTTGAAAAGTTTTTTTCGCACATCAAGAAAGCCATAGTACCTAAGTCTTAAGAGAAAGATAAAAAAAAAATAATGCATAAGACTTTGCAAAAACTTTACTACAAAGCGGCACGACCAACTGCACTTGATTTTAGTAATAAACTCGCGAGTGCTGTGAAAAATGAATTTTTGCAATCGAACGTTGTTAATTGGATAGAGAGTCAAGATACCTATAATTTACATAGAACCACAAGAAATCGTTTTCTCAGAAGAAGTTATAACGTGCGTAACTTTAATGGCGTGTGGGAAGCTAATTTAATGGACTTAAAAACCTTGATAGTTCCCAATGACGCCTACGCTTATGTTTTCATTGTCATTGATGTCGTCAGTAAATATGCTTGGGTGGTATCTATCAAGAATAAAATGTTGAAAAACGTCACTAAATCATTTTATCATATTTTATCAAGAAGTGACAATCACACACCAATGTGTCTCCAAACGGATAAAGGTTAAAAATATTTAGGTTGGAAAATGCAATCTATTTTACGAGAAGATGAATTTAAATACAGAGTATCACGTAGCCCACAGACGAAGGCTGAAACAGCTGAACGTTTTATAAGAACTATGAAGGAAAGAATGTGGCAGAACCTTACACACACAAAAAATCGACACTTTGTAGACATTTTTTCAAGTATAATAGAGTCGTACAATTGCACGAATCATTCGTAGACAAAGGTGGTGCCTGCTGACGTGACTACGCACAATATTGTGCAAGCATGAGAAAACATAGAGCGTTGTTATGACAGGCATATTTATAAAAATGTAAAGAACAATGGTGGAAATTTAGTTCATATCAGTAAGACGAGAAGTGTCTTTGCCAAAGGTTACGAAAGCAGTTGGACTTTCGAGTTGTTCAGAATTGTACGTATCTCTTGCACGCAAGAACCTCCAGTATATTTTCTCAGAGATTTGGCTGACTCAGACATTGATGGTGTCTTTTACGAGGAAGAATTAAGAAAAGTACGAATGGAATTGAACGAGAGCTTTTTCGAGGTTGACAAGATATTAAAAAGTTTAGTTAAAGGACGTTCTAAAGAATATTTTTTCAGTTGAAAGGGGTATCCTAAAAAATTTAATTCTAGGATAAAATGTAACTATTTAAAAGATATAAAATGATGGACGAATGTTTCGTCGTGTTGCCTAGCAACAGTAGCATACATTATCATCCTGATAATATCACTGCGTACTACGTAACTAGATAACTTTAGAAAGTTAGTTTGCAAGATCGATGGAGTGTTGGTATAACAGAGATTCAATTACCATTGACGTTTTAACATGCGATAAAAAATAACGAAAGAAAAATTACCATAAAATGTACACCATGGCTACACAATAATGTACACAGAGAATGTCCTGTGATGCATGTAGATTATTACATATGCCCTGGTCTATACGCAAATATTGACGAAATGATACAAAAAATCAGTAGTTTCGATACCACGCAAAATCACGTGGTTTTCAGTTTGGAAAGAGGCGGTTACGTGGTGGATAAGTTGGTCCGTTCCAAAAAAGTGCGCAGTTAATACATGTATCGCTTACTATTGTCTGAAAAATTACGTAAGATCTTGGGCTTTGAAAGTGCAATAAGTTTTTTCTTGGGTAAATGATGTAATTCGATCCGTTTATTCAGCGAACCTCGCCAATGTTTTACCGTCGATGCTAATATTTTACAGCTAAATCTGTGAATCATAGGTTGTAGGAGACGTTCAATCGCGTTTGTTGCAGGTGGTGTCGTTGGACCTTCAAGGTTACGCGTTCTGTTGTGTCAAAAGTAATATTTACTCACTGACTATGTATATACCATTATTGTTTAACTCCTTTCACAATATTAAAATCGATATGAGGGACCCTAGTGGTATCCCATACCATTATAATTTGGAATGCTGATGGTAACGCTTTGCTTTAAACATATCGATTACAATTATGGATTTCTACGAGGACTACTTTATCGCCCAAAGTAATGATGGTGGTGAAAGTCTGACTAGAACTTACGGAAATAGTTGAGGAGGTGTTGGGCGCATTTTAGTTGGGGCCCCCTATCAGCGAGGACATGGAGGTATCGGATCGCTTCTTACTGGAGTATTTTGACCAGTTTTACCACTCATTAAATGAGGTGCCCAAGCTGTTGGTAAAGAAGCTGTTTATGCAGGTATGAACATTGTGTCTGACGTCACCACTAGAAACATACCTTTTAAAGAGACATTTTGCACTCGTGTAATGGAGTCTGGTAATGTGCTGAAGAGAAAAGCCGAGAAAAAATTAGACAAGCTTATAGAAGGGATATAAACTTGGAAGACTCGACAAACCGTTTTAAATGCAATTACTTCGTAGAACTGTGCAGTCAAGGCGTGATTGGCGTCGGAGTAAAAAGAAAAAAACTTAGAAAACGTGCAAACAAGATAAAAAGAAGGAAAAAAAAACAATGAAAAAAAAAAAGAAAAAAGGACAGAGAACTGCAAGAGATATTTTTAAAAGTTAAGTCTTAAAAAAATGGCTTTATTACACAATCACTCGTGCGAGTGCTTAAAAATTAAGCTTCTTTTATTTTATACTTCACCTACTTAAACAGCTATCGAGGAATCGCACTGGACTCAATACAAGCCAATATCATCGCTTACGGATGATTTACTGATCAAATTTATCGTACCAGGTAATGGTGACAAATACATTGATGTCGCACACATGATGCTCAGTCTTCGTGTCAAGCTGGCCGTCATTGAAGATGAAAAATTGAATGCTGACGTAGCGTCTAAAACTTTAAAGGTGGGACCAATAAATAATTTCATGCATTCGTTGTTCAATCAAGTCAATGTGTTTTTCATTCAGAAACCTCTATCACCTCCTTACGACGCGTAAGCTAACTGAGCGTATTTAGAAACTTAATGAATTACAGACCTGTGGCGTAATCATCCAACTAAACGAGTGCATTATGGTGCGGCGATACGGTAACAAATATGGACGATGTGTTGGATGCCAACGTGGGACTTGTCAAATGACTAACTTTTCTACCAGCAAAGAAATCGATTCATCTGACTGGTCATCTTTATTGCGATGTATGCAATCAGAAAGAATTACTTATTAATGGCATTGAGGTAAGAATGCGATTAGTCAGATCTTGCGATGCATTTTGTCCCAAATAAGCTCATCTATCTTATTAGCCCATACCAAAGCTCTGTCAAAGAGTACAGCAAAATATGCACTCACACGTGTCAAAGTTAAAGCTGTGACATTGCATAGTAGTATTTATGGCAAAACCTCTGACAATATCATTTTGGGCCAGTTAAAGTCATCATTTCAATATTAATCTTTTTTGTTTGTACATTGACGGTGTTCAAGTTACTTCTAAACCATTACAGTCAGACTTTAAAACGAATAATATATATGTAGATGTTTATCATACCTTGTTGTCGGGTACTGGCGTTCACTTTCTCAATGAAGAAAATCATATCGATGGCTAATCTTATCCCAACGCTTACTGTCTCTGCTTTTAATTTAACGCTAGATTTATCGCCAATAAATGTTTTTATTGGAACCTGCTGTGTTGAGATTATTAATTGAAACACTCATGTTGCTTCACTTAGTTTATTAGTAGTAAGTAGTAGATCACATTTGTTTTTACAATAGATCCGTTGTGTACAATGGTCGAGAACCATCTGGCTGCGTACATATGTCGCACATGAATATGTCCATACACATACTACAAACACTGCTCATTGTTTATACGTATAGACACACTCGAGCGCACTACATCTTCCCTCTCTCAATATAGTATACTAAAAATGTGCATCAGTCACTCAAACGCACTTGCTTATTTTGCAAGTGCTCTGATCTACGCAACATTTTAGGATCTTTATCGATAAGTTCTGGCGCATTTGTAGTATTTACATCTTTGTTTATTCCTCCACACGGTCTCATTTGATTGCTATGCCGTTTCCAAATAACTTCTGGTTCAACCTCCACTAAGTTAGTAACCCTGGAAACTAACTCTTTTATTATATGCACTTTAGTCCATGAGTATTTCCCCCCTCTATAGTGCGTGACCGCTACTATGTCATCAATCTTAGAATAAGTTATACGGTTTTGAAACTTATTTTCAACTTGGTACATAATATTTTTAGAAGCATGTGGTCTTAAAAGTGAAAATTGGGTACGCAGTTCACGATATAAAAAAGCTTTGCTGGTGTTTGATTTGTCACTGAGTAAGATGTGTTTCTGTAATCTGTTAAAAATTGTTTAGTTGCGCTGTATAAATCAAAACCATCTTTTATCATCCATTTCATTTTACGTTTAATAATATCTACCAAATTTTCAGCTACCGCATCAGTAGCTGGGTAGTGAGGAGGAATAGTACTATGCCTAATACAATTTTTTTTCATATCATCACGAAATAAAGAGCCAACAAACGGTTTAAAATTAACCGTAACCAAATGTAAGGGGAATCCGTAACGAGTAAATAATTAATTAAATGCCGGCAAAGTTTCTTTTTCGCTCATTTTATTCATGATAAATGCTTCTGGTCATGTTGAGTGGCTATCTGTAATTGGTAAAATCATTTTGGTGTTTAGTGGTCTCAAAAAATCTGCGTGTACTCTATGTTATGGGGTAGTTGGCCAAGACCACGGAGTGAAAGGTATCTTAATAGGATTTTTTTTCGTTTGTATACACGGCAAATAAGACCACGTTATTTCGATCAAATCATCCTCTAAGGTTGACCACCAAACAAATTCGCGAGCCAAAGATTTCGTTCTACTGATACCAAAATGGCTAAAGTGAAGTTCCTTTAAAATGAGTTTTTGTAATTTTTCTGGTACACACACTCTATGCCCCCATAAAACACAATTTTTTTCTATTGATATTGCTTCTCGTTTAAGCCAAAAGGATATTAATATGTCATTGTTGGGTTGTTTTACTGACGAGCCGTCTTTACAAAAAGCTATAACTTTACATAACAATTTGTCTTCTCGCGTGTACTTTTAGACTTGTATTTAATCAAGACTAGCGAAATCATAGCTTTTAATATTATTTAATAACGCATCTTGAATATCTTCAAAGATTTCGATTGTTTTACAGTTTTCCATTGTCTCTGTAGGCAATCTACTTAACCAATCAGCATAATTTTTATCACATTTTATGTGTTTAATGTGGTATTGAAACGCTAATAAAAATGCAGCCCATCTTTGTTAACGTACAACTGCTATAGTAAGAATCAATTTTTCAGGATGAAAAATTTGACTTAGTGCCGCATTATCAGTTTTCAAAATACATCTGTGTCTATATAAGTACTCATTAAACGTTCTTATGCCAAATATAACTGCTAGACCTTCTCGATCTAACTGAGAATATTTACACTTGCTAACTTGTAAGATACGGCTAGCTTACTGTATAGGGCAATCTAACATATCAGTTTTATGTGCCAATATAGCAGAAATTATGTATGGAGACGTTAAAGTTAAAAGAATATCCTTATTGGGATCAAAACGCACTAGTAACTTTTCAGACGTTCATTCTTTTTTACCTTATTAAAGACTATTTTACACTCTTTTGTTCACATAAGCCCCTTTTTTTTGTAAGTGTTTCTACAGCGGTTTTAAATTCGATGCCAAACGGGGTATAAATTTACTATAATAATTTACGTACAGAATAATTTACGTATATTATACGTACAGAACATGGAGGCAATGTTAAACGATAAAACCACATACCTAATGGTAAATAAGAATCTATTAAATAGTTTACAATCAGAAGTTTATAAAATTTTAACGAAACTAAACGACAGCGATTTTTTAAAATATAAGTATCATAACAATCAATTATAACAAACTAATACAAATTTATCTAGATGTTATTGGTTGCCAAAAATACATAAACCTTCTCTTTCATTTAGACCTATTTTTTCATCAATTTATTCTCCTACACACACACTCGCCTCAACCCTCTATAATTCTCTGTCAAAAAATTTTGAAAAACCTTCTTCATATTTAAATAATAGCGTTGAACTTATAAAACAAATTAGAAATCTTAAAATACCAGAAAATTATATTTTTATATCTTTAGACGTTATTTCTCTATTTACCAACATTTCGTTAGAATCAGTCATAATTAGTTTGGAAAAAAGATACATGCAAATCCACAGATTATCGATAATTCCCTATTATGAAATCATAGAATGTACCAAATTTTTATTCAACAATGTTTATTTCACTTTTAATGAAAAATTTTATAAACAGATTTTTGGCAGCCCAATAGGTTCTCCTGTCTCTCCACTATTTGCTGATTTAGTTTTAGAAGATCTTGAGGTGGAAGCCCTGCGTTTGTTAAAAGAAAATTATAATTGCGTTCCTTTTGTATATAAAAGATACGTCGATGATACAGAGTATTCTTGTATGTGTACACAAAGATTAGGCAGAACTGTTTTTACAGATTTTTAATAAACAAGACAATCACTTGAAATTTACTTGCGAAGTAGAGAAAAACAATTGTCTTAGACATTACAATTACACATAAAAACTTGAAAATAATCACTAATTGGTATGTTAAGCCAATTTCATCCAACAGAATAATTAATTTTAATTCTAACCATCCCCGATCGTTAAAAGTCAATGCTGTATACGGTTTGGTTGATCGATCCATTCTTTTATCTGATAAATCCTTCCACAGAAAGAATATTCTCATGGCTAAAAGGATTTTACGCGATAATGACTATACTGATCTTTTTATACAAAAATACATCAAGAAAAGACTTTACCAAATAATAAATACTAATAATGATAATAACTTTTTACTAAATGATAATCTAAGTTCTAAAATAAAAATTTCTATCCCTTACAACCTGTTATTTTTCAAATTTTCTTCAAAAACTTTAAAAAAATTAAATATACAATTTTACCCTTCTATTCAAAACGAATTGGACAGTGTTATCATTCTTGTAATGGACAAAATTGATAAGCTCGATCAAACCAATGTCGTGTATCATTTTTCTTGCGATTCTTGCCCCGCATCATACGTAGGTGAGACAAAGAGAGCATTGAAAAAATGGTTAAACGAACACAAAAGTACAAAGAAAGATGAACTTGTTGTCAAATAGACGAAAAAGATTCATATCAGAAATGCTACATGTACACTTGACTAAGCAAACAACAAATAAAAAAGAGGATAAAGTTCTTATAAATAATCTCCTTTAAATACGTACACACGCTATCTATATTCGCAAGAAACTTACATTTATTGTTTACATGTACCTATATATAGAAATACATACATGTTCGACAATTACGTTATTCGTTTAAGGTGACCAACAGTCTGTAATAATCGTCTTAACGATGTAGACGTGAGTATCTATTTTCAATATTTATAAGCAGTGGCCCTACAATGTAATTTACAAAAGTTGTTGTGTTTTTGTTTTTGTTTTCTTTGTTAATAAAGTGAGTCTGATGAGGTTGGCGTTAAGACCAACGAAACGTTGCTCAAACTAACACCTGGTTTTTTGGAGTTTTCATTTGTACTCTCAAAATTAGCTCTTACTGATCGTGTGCTTAGGCACTGACCCTCAAGTTATCGTCAATTTCATTTTTCTCGAAACACTTGGACGCCAAACATTTTAATGCGTTTATATACTCTTGTATAGATTTCGTGTTTGATTTTTTTCTAGTACGAAAAGCAATGCAATTCAAACACTTATTTTTATCTGGTTTATAGAATTCTTCTAATTTTAATGTAATATCTTTCGCTTTTTGCTTCAACAAATCTAGGATTCCAAAAGAGCCTTTTACTTCAGAAAATACTTCAGGCGATAATTTTGTCAGCAGTAATGGTCCTTGCTTTTCTTCTGTAATATCATTAAGTATTTGGAATGCATCTAATCTTGTCAAGAAAACTTCTAAATCGTCGCCCTTCTTGAACACTTTAATGTCACTAGACATTTTGTTTTTATGTATTAAGCTGTTTATATGTTCTTGTTCTCTTGTATTAAGATCACTACTGTCAAGCACAAAGGCGTCACTATTGATTACGATTAAATTTAATCGTAATATGCCTATTGTATCATATTCTTCATACTTTCATTTTAATTTATCGTAAACACTTATACGATCTTTTTTTTTAAAGTGTTTGAACTCAAATCGTTTTTTAATTGTTTTATGTTTCAGTATTTCTGTGAGTTTCTGTTGATTCATTTTTAAGAGGCTTTAATCCTCGTTGGTATTGCTGTGTTGAGGTTATTCATTAAAACGCTCGTGTTGCTTTACTTAGTTTATTAGTCTTAAGTAGTAGATCACATTGGTTCTTACCATAGATCCGTTGTATACAATGGTTGAGAGCCATCTGGCTGGGTACATGTGTCGCACATAAATACGTCCATACACATACTACAAACACCGTTTATCGTTCATATGTGCAGACACACTCGAGAATACTACAAAACCTAATTATAATGCTTCATACGGTGATGCACATTCCAAAGGCTTATATTTTGATAGCTATGGAATTCAATCTTATGTACTGCAGCACATTAATTGATTTCATAAAAATTGAAAGAAACTATGTCGGAATGTCTAACAGTTACAAAGCATATATTCAAACGTATGTGGTCAGTTTTGTTCTCAGAGAAGCTCAGTGTCAGGTGGTAGCGGTTTTCTGGTAAAATGTTTACAAAAAAATTGCAGTAAAATACCTTTGATATCAGTGTATTCATGAATATACTTGTAATTTTCAGCCTGCCTATTCTCAAACGTCAAGTGACGGATACTAGTATTACATTATTATGAATTTCAGAAATGAACGATGTCAGCGGTTTGCGATTCTACCTCTAAATGTTTATAGTTTTAAAAAAATTTCACACTCACTATTTTTTATCCACGCACGATACAAGATCAGACTTGTTTCAATTCACGTTGTTCTGAATGTGTTGTCGACGCAATTTTTCATGCTACAACGCGACTTACCACCTACAAACGTCTTTCACACTGTCTCTTTTGAGCTGCGACTAGTATAAAAAAAGTCAGATTAGTCCTTAGTCTCTTACTGCTCGTCATACCGTCAATACAATTAAACAGAAAAATGGAGTTCCGGAAAAAGAGATTTGGGGAGTCGGTAGCAATCGATCTCTTAAGCGTAAAGCAGTATTAACGGTCACCTCCATAGATGTTTTGCAAGCTTTATAGGTTGAATGAATCATTTGGCAAAAAAGCCGTAGTTGGTCTGAAATATAAGAAATTACTTGACAACGATTGGGAACCTGTAGCCCATTTTTAAAAAATTTTGAATTGGAACAAATTCAAATTGGCGTTTACAGACATTAAGAAGTATTTTACCACTGTTGACAGCAACTTACAGGACATCAAAATTTATAGCTCCAACTGATCCCTGTAATTAACTGTAAGTTATAACGATAAGGCTATTTAGCTTCAAGGACAAAAACAAGGTATTAGTGGTAGTGTCACGAAACAATACCGTCGTAGTTAAATTTTTGAAAAAGAGACCTTTCACCATTCAAGCGAATTTATTGTCAAATGTATTGATTGTTATTTACGTGTGTTTAGTAATTTGTCCGGTTGAATGCCTACTGTTGTGCAGAAATTTGTAGATTATATTTCAGAAAAAGGTTGTTATATATATAATGCGCAAATTGATTATTATAGATTCAATATTGTAAAAAAAATTGTAAGAGATGTAAATGATACAGATTTATGGAGTGCGTATGATAAAGTTGTGTCTATAGATTTGACGAAATGCGAATATTTATCAAAAGAATATACGTATGACTTTATGTACAATATTAAGTTATTTCATACAATTGCACTTGTAGAGGCTTTGAATTTTAAATAAAAATAATAAATGTTCCGTCAGGAGCCGGAAATGTTGTCAAATTAGGTGCGGAGAAGCGGCGATAGCAGCGCCGGAAGAAAAGCTGGCGGACGAATAAAAGAAGCTAATAGAGAGAGAAGAAGAAGAGTCGGGCAGTAAGCAGAGTGTCGTCGACAAAAATGAGTTTTTCCGTTGTTCTTGCCTAATCTATTTTTTTTCTTGTAATCATGAATCTCCTCGTCTTTCCTTTGTACTGTGTAAGTAATTTAGCTTAAAAAAGATCCTCTTGTTATGAAATAAACCTATTCTTGTGTGTCGAAATAAAGTGATGTTGTTGCAAGTTATTCTCCCGAGTCCAGCCCGCTCCCCGATCCGACAGGCTCTATCGAGCTGCTGCATTTTTGCACATGGTCCTTTTAGTCAGATTTGGGGCACGCGGCTGAACGCTTGATGTGTGAGGATAGCTTGTCGTGTCGTCCGTGCGGATGTTAGACCGTTGAGATGACTCTCGAATCATTGCTTGCCAGGCTTGCAGAGGCTCTTTGAGTGTTTGTAACGTGCATTCACGCTGATATATATGCATATACGTATGTCGGTAGCTAGCCATATTTTCAACCCGCGCGTTACAGGCGAGCAATTATCTCTCACGCTTCATTGTCTTGTAACCTCTTCTTTGTTGCTTTGTATATGTCTAACCTCCCCTGCCCCGGGAGAAGGGCACAGCAGAAGCAAATGTATATGCTTGCGTCGATCAAGCAACAGTCAACGATGGCTGCTCGCATCGACCGAGAGAGAGCCCCCTTCGGCTACTCGAATGAATTTTTCTTGCAGGTGATAGTGTTTATTAACAATCACAATATCTCGCCTGTTCTATGCTCGAAGTAACGATACCTCCAACACGAATTGACGAGCAACAATGCTCAAGATAGAATGCTATGCAATAGCTAACCAACAACGGCTTTGTTGTACCACATTTACCCATCAAATACTCAAATCTCATGCATGTCTGGCTCGCCTTTCTTGAGGCCGCGCAGCTCGCCATATTTTTCTACTTCTCTGTAGCAATCGTATGATATATTCTCCTCCTTGTTGCTTACACGACCAACCGAACTTTTGCCTTGCAGAGACATGGAGTCACTGAGTACTCAACTTGCCCTGAGCCAAGTAATCGAAAACTCGTCAAGAGTGATCCAGAACACTCTACCTGATCAATGGAGTGAGGGTCTCGTCTCTAATCAACTCGAGCTTCTTGAAGGTTACTGGGCTAGCTTTACGGAGAATTATCTCAAACTGCTGTCAGATGAAACAGTTCAAAACGAACCTTACTTCGCCGACAGCAAGTATTTCGCCGTGGAGATGATTTATGTCGAATCAAGGAGGCGATTGTATAATGAACGCATGAGATTCATCCGTATGCACGAACACCAGCCAGCACCTGAGGTAAATCCAACGCGGGATATCTCTAGGCTACCAAAAATCACGCTACTTACCTTCGACGGACGACGAGAGTATTGGAAGGCATTTAGAGATTTATTCAAATCCCTCATTCATGGTAATGAGTCACTGTTACCCATCGACAAGCTATACTATCTCAAAACAAGCGTCCTTGGAGAGGCCAAGTCAGCTCTTGACAGCCTAGAAATAACTTGCCCGAATTGTGAAATTGCTTTGTCAACTTTGAAGTCACGCTATGACCACCGACATCAGTTGACCCAAGAGCATCTTAAAGCATTTAGGTCAATGCGGCCACTCAGAGAGGAGTCGGACACAGGACTCCAAACTTTACTCGACGACCTAGAGCGACATCATGACCAGTTAAGAGCCCTTGAACGTCCCGTCGATCAATGGGACGAATGTTTCATCTCTCTCTCGGCTGATGTGATGGATGGAATCACCAGACGGGATTGGGAAGCAGAGCTGGAGGCTCTTGATAAGGAGTCACAAGCAACCGGGCATGCATACCCCACGTTTAAGACATTGACCGACTTTCTACGACGGCAATGTTGAATGCTCTCCTCTTTGGCTCCAAACAAAGTACCCAAGCTGCCAGTGGCTCCTCAGAGAAGCAATAGCAGTCCAAATGTGAATTCTCGCTCATTTCGTACGGTGGCTGCCACCACTATTGAAGCGGCTTGATGTGCAGCATGTGCGACATATTACTACATTGGTCACTGCCTTGCGTACAAGCAAATTACGCCAAAGGATCGACAACGCCTCGTTGCACAAAGACAGCTGTGCTTCAACTGCCTTCGAGAGGGACATCCAGTTAGCCGATGCCCCTCTCCAATGACGTGCCAAGCATGTGGGGCACAATACCACACTTCAATCCACGACGCTCCGGTCAAGCGCCCCGGCTCCTCACTCTACTCTGACGTGCGGACCAAGCGACCGAAGCAGGATCCGCAGAACTTGGCCTCCCCCGGCCTGACTGAGGTGGAGTCAACATGACTAGGCCTCTTGCCCACAGCTATGGTCACGCTCTACAACCCGAGTGGACGACGAGGAAGGGCTCGAGCTCTGCTTGATCCATGCTTGGAGTCGACATTCACCAGTTTGTCCACGGCTCGCAAGGATGGGCACACTCTGGAGAGATCTTCCATCGGCGTCGTGGGAGTGTCTGGAGGTGCAATAAGTTGCTCTGTCACCCGCACTCGCCTTAAAATAATTTCTGACGACGATAGTTGCTGCATCAATGTGTCCACCTATGCATTACAGCAGATCGTTCTGTCTACACCATCTCAGGAGCCAGGCATGGATCTCCATACACGCTTTATTGGATTCAAACTGGCTGACCAAACTTTTTCGACACCACAAAGAGTGGAGCTCGTGCTTGGAGCAGACGTTTACGCCAAGATCCTCCTTCCTGGCCTCGTTCTCTGAGGTAGTCTCATGGCACAGAGAACCGTTTTTGGTTGGACTATTACCGAAGCACATGGTTAGTCTTCCACCTCAGTGACCACGAGTTTGACGACGTTACTCGGGGATCGAGATACGTGTTGCGAGCAACTCGTTCGGCTCATGCAGCGCTACTGGGTTATGGAGAAAGTCCCTCAAACAGTGCAAGTCTCTCCTATGGATGCTGAGTGCGAGGACTTTTATACCCAGCATCACACCAGGTCTGAGAGTGGCCGGTACGTCGTCCCGCTGCCCAGTAAGAGTGGTGGACTCAATCTCATCGGTGGCAGCTTGATTCAGGCCCGAAGAGCCTTGGCCTCTGCTCACAGACGAATGAGAAACGACGCAACGCTTCGCAGCTACTATATCGATTTTATGTCAGAATATCTCGAGCTAGGGCACATGCGTCCTGCATCAGCCGAGGAAATCAGTTCGTGCTCTCGCAGGGTCAGTTATGTACCTCATCATGCCATCTGGAAGCGAGATAATAACGGAAAGCGACTGCGCGTGGTGTTAAACGCCTCCAGCCCTACATCAATGGGATTTAGCCTTAATGATGCTCTCCATTCCGGCCCAAGACTGCAAAATGACATCTCAAGCGTCATCACCCGATAGAGACGGCACAGGATTGCATTTTGTGCGGACAACAAAATGATGTTTCGTCAGTTCTGCGTACGGGACGAAGATGTGCACTTGCAGCGGGTATTGTGGAGCGCCACAGAGGACGAACTGGAGCCTCACTATGTCCTCCTCACCGTGACGTACGGTGAGGCTAGCACCTGATGTTTAGCTTTGAGAACTCTCATGCAACTGTGTAAGGACGAGGGTGCAGGCTTCCCCGAGGCCGTCAACGCTATACGTCGAGACCTGTACGTAGATAACTTTCTTACTGGCAGTGATAGTGTGGAGGCTGCTCAAATTCGCAGAGATCAGATAATTCAGCTGCTCATGGCGGGCAGTTTTCCGCTGAAGAAGCACGTATCAAATGATCGACGTTTGCTGGAAGATTTGCCTCCGGACGACCTTCTCCGCCCTAACTGGATGCACTTTACTACTGACGAGCCCGTCAGTGAGCTGGGCATCGTTTGGGATCCTGAGGCGGATTCATTTAGATTTGCTGCTCCAGTGGGCTTGCTAGCCCCTGTTTCCGTCTCGGGAAAGATGATAGTTCAAGACTTGTGGAGAGCAAAGCTAGCTTGGGATGAACCTTTACCGACCTTATACGCAACCTGCTGGGCGAAATTTGGATTGAATCTGGCTGACATTGGCTCACTCACTTTGCCGAGATGGTTCGAGTTGGCCCCGAACATTGGCTTGCAGTTGCACGCATTTGTGGATGCAAGTCGACGGGCCATAGCTGCGGCAGTTTACCTCAGAGTTGAGCGGGCTAATGAAAGTTCCATCGTGAGCCTTATCAGCGCCAAAAACAAGCTTACTCCCATCAAGAGCTTGGTTCCAGCCGAATATTCGAGGGCCAGGATGACCATCCCACGCTTGGAGCTGAGAGCCGCTTTACTAGCCACGAAATTGCTCGGGATGGTAGCTACTGGCTTAGACGTGCCAAGCGATCAGCATTTTCTATGAAGTGACTTGAGCACCATGGTGGGCTGGCTGGGCTCAGACGAACCGGTCGGCAACAGTCTAGTCGACAACTACATCGAACATATTTAAGAGCTTACGTCCCGTAAGGCGTGGCGTTACGTGCCCACTGGCGAGAATCCAGCTGACATCGCAACCAGAGACGCTTCACCTATTGAGCTTCAGTGGAACTTGCTCTGGTGGCATGGCCCTCCCTGGCTGGCGTTCCCCCCTGATTCGTGGCCGGCTCCACTCAAACAGCTAAGGCCTTCCACTGTCTTAACTGACTGAGAAGAAGCTCATCAAGTTACCGTTTGTTCAACTGTATTGGAAGCGCACCGCGCGCTCTTTGAGAAGTTTTCGAGCTTTTGCCACCTTCTGTGGGTTCTAGTTAGATGCCGTCGCTTTGCGCTCTTAATTAAGAGCCGAGTATGATCTCCAAAACCCCTTTGCTCAAAGGAACGGGACAAGTTTCTGCTGGCCTACCGGGCTCCGAGTAGAGCTTACGAGTTGCAGAATGCATTCTTGGACTGTGTGAGAGCGAGCCAAGCTCACTACTTCGCCACCGAGATCGACACCTTGAAGAAGAGGAAATCGATTCCATCATCAAGCCCTCTTAATCGTCTGGACGAATTTCTTGACGACAACGATGTGTTACGTGTCAGTGGCCGTCTCCAACACTCTCCCTTGCCTTTTGACGAGAAGCACCCTCCGATACTCGACCACGCATGTCATCTCTCCCACCTTGTTGTAGAATGGGCTCATCTCCAAGCACTATATGGCGGCTTTTGTTCTACTTATGGTCACGTCATGCACCGAGCGTGGATCATTCGTGGCGACGCGATGATAAAGAAGTGCGTCCGCAAATGCGTCCTGTGTGCCAGATCCATGGCTCGACCCATAAGTCAATTTATGGGCTATTTTCCAGCTGCTCACGTGACGCCACCACCCCAGCCATTCAGTAAGACTGGTGTTGACTACGCTGAGCCATAGTCGGGCAGTGAGCAGAGTGTCGTCGACAAAAATGAGTTTTTCCGTTGTTCTTGCCTAATCTGTTTTTTTTCTTGTAATCATGAATCTCCTCGTCTTTCCATTGTACTGTGTAAGTTATTGAGCTTAAAAAAGATCCTCTTGTAATGAAATAAACCTATTCTTGTGTGTCGAAATAAAGTGATGTTGTTGCAAGTTATTCTCCCAAGTCCAGCCCGCTCCTCGATCCAGCAGGCTCTATCAAGCCGCTGCATTTTTGCACAATAAACGTATTAACCTTTGTTATTACTTACTTGAAATTCACACCACATTCTTATAAATTGCTTTTTATTTTAATGCCATAAAAAAAATTACAAAATATTTTGGACTCTTTCTACTGGAGGGACCTATAATTATAAAAAGAATGCCTATACTAAGTGAGAAGGAGAAATTCTAACCTATCTTGTAACTAAAAAGTTAGGGATCCCTCTTTTGAAGCATAAAGTTAATAAAGTTAGGAGAGGAATCTAACCGTGGTGGGGGCATGTCCTCCGCCCCACATGCCGTGTCTTTGATCATCATGGAAAGCTTCTATCTCGGTGGTAGGGGTTCACTGTGAAGGGCCAAAGTGTTGCAACAACTACTCACGTGTTATCTTAAATAATCAGAAAATACATAAGCTGTTTTTGATTAGACACCCTTATATCTTTTATACTGACAATGAAAAGTAATTAGTCATGCAAGTCACATACATTAATTACGCAAAAGTTCAAATAATTTATATTATATGTTTGCCACCCTTGACATGACTTTCGGTATCAATACATATAATTTACTTGATTCACTAAGAGGAGAGAATTAATTTTTTTAATGAATCCCATAGTTTATTAAACAATATTTTCTACAATTTATGTGTGTACACCCACAACCACACGTTATAAATGTAAAAAATTACGTTCAGTCGTATATCTACTTTCATTTATAAAGACACCATACCCAGTGTCATTGTATGCAACTCCGGAGAACATTAAATGTGAGACTACATTATATATTTGAATCAAAACACCATGCTTGCAGATACGGATAAGTTAGTTGTAACGATTCAGAACTATGAGCAGCGTCAATAGATCCTTATTTACCTGAACTGTGATTGACCCTTATGTAAGCCCTGGTACATATGTACGGACGGATAATAAATAATTTTTATATTTATAGTGCTTTTAATTTTAAATAAAATTATAAGCCTCATTTACAATTTATCTGGGTTATATCACAGAACACATATTATTTGAGAACCAATACCACAATTTTAAATCAAAACGCTGTGTTCATAGCTATGTATAAGTTACTTTTAACGCATAAAAACGATGGACAGTATTAGTTGATATTTATGTACCTGAATTATGAGCAGCCCTGATACAAGCCCTGAAACACTTGTAAAAAAAATAAGTTATATATCTACTCATCGCTTTTTTCCATTCTTATTCAAAGATATAACAAAAAAAAGCAAATGATACGCTTAGATAACTTTTATAGAAGTAGTATCTGGACGATTTTTGTGGTGAATTGGTAAATGTACAAACAGTTTTTGTTTTAGTTGTTCTTGTCAATTTTTAAGTATTAAACGAGTGTATGACGATGGCCCAGACGGAAAAAAAGATCAACTCAGATTTTGCCTTTAGAAATAACAATGAGAAATCTCAATTAAGCTTCTTTTCATCTGTGCCGTCAATGAGGACAGCGATTGAATTAGCATCGGATTCTAGTTGTCAAATCCTAACCCAAGCACTTAATTAAAATTTTGTTAATAAGAAAAATAGCTTTTTAATACAACTGAATTTAAAAATGAATTTAATAAAATACTCAAAAAAAAAAAACTTTTAGCACATGTTTGGTAATTATGAACTACAATTTTTGTACACAACTTATGAGAAAGACTACGTGTATTTTTTTTAAAAGTTTTTTTTTACAAATTTGGTACAAATAATATCAATTTAAGCTTATAAAAATAGAAATTGTAATTATCTATGAATGTTATAATCATAAAACTATATCTATTAAACCGTTAACAAAAGTATTATTGTAGCACAGATGATAAAATACATTGTAATGCATTAGAGTTATACCTTATTCGGAATTGTAAAGTATGCATTAAAGAAAATTTTATGACTAATAGATGTAAATATAAGATTCAAATTTACAAAGAAATTTTTCTAATGGAATACTTATTACCTTATTGTAATGACTCCGACGAAAAAATGTATGTACAACCATCTTTGAGTTTCAGGTTGACTTTAGAGTCAGATACTTAATGACAAAAGCTTAAAATACACACTAAATTTTCTGATAGAACATGAATCAGTAATAACTACTTGTGAGTACCCATGCATCAGGTTGAACAAGAATCTATTTATTATTAAAGTAACGTTATTCATTTCTTTAATACTTACAATCCACATAATAATTTTTTTGTACATTTGACAACCCCAAACTCATTTTCAGTGACCCAAATAACAATATAAAAATATAAGGCACTTATATTCATGGAGTTGTTCTAAGGGTGTGGATGATAGAACTTCGTTATTTAAACCTGAATCTTTTGATCTGTGACTATAATAAGCTTAAAAATATTTTGCAGTATGACGTATACGTGGAAATAAAAGAAAGCGTTTTAAAAGGGCTATAGTGTACGTGTAAATGGTGAAATTTTGTAATTTAAACATTATATTGACGATAAACGACTTAAATAACAATTAAAATGCTATGTAACATGGTGTACATGCAGAAATCGAAACAAAGTGTGTTGATAAGGCTCTAAAAAGGGTGTGGATCGTCAAATTTTGTCATTCAAATTTTACATTTGAGCTCAGTGACTCAAGTAAGTATAAAAAGTAAGTGTTATACGACACATATAAGAAAATGAAAAAAAAGTTATTAAAGGGTGTAAATGGTCGGTTTTTGTATTTAAGCGCGTAATTTTCTTGTTGTCAGGAATCTAAAAAAACATGAAAATAGTACTTAACTAAAAAACAAGCAAATGGATTTCTAGAAAGATCAAAACACCAACTTTTTTTCTGAAAAATTTCTAACCACAACTATGCCTACAAATTAGCTAAGATTAAATTTTTTAGAAAATTTTTATTGTATCACTTGAAAAATAGTGTCAATAACAGTTTAAGCTTTTATTTATAATTTTTTCTAGTTATTTTAAGTGAAATTTTTGCCATCAATTTTGTCTATATTTTAACAAGGTTAAATAAAATGGCATTTAGATAAGTTGTAAAGTAACTTTCAGTATATAAAAGTGCATTTGAAAAATGAACCCTTGTTGGCTAACAACTATCTAAAGGCCAGTTTCCGGATGAACTTTTGTTTGTTGTTACAGCAGTTTTGCAACAAAATAATAACTGATATTTTTTTAATTTAATCTTTACGTTAAGAATAATAATAGCTATTTTTATTTAAAATTTTAACTCTTCGTATTAATTAGAATACGATTTATTAATTTTTAAAATAAAAGTCAAGAATAATGGTTTCTTGCAATTTGCGAAAACATCACACAGCCAGTTAAATCCGATATGGCTCATCTTTTTCGTCTTTAAATTGCATCTTTCTCCATGGTACATGCTTTATTTTACTTTTTTTTTTCTGTGTAATAAAAAACCTATTTTGTACATTTCTATTAATTTTTGGGGGCTTTTCCTTTTATTGTTGGCTGTTTTATTTCAGTCCAATAGGACGTTTTGTCTCAACAACTTGATTCAGACACACTTCACGTTAGTTTGAAAATTTTTTGTATGGCTTAGGCTTAAAAAAATCTGTTTAATACTTTACTTTGCTACTTGCTAAATATTTCATAGTTTATTTTTCTCTGAAGGGCTATATCTAATGTAATACAGTTTTATTCGTCAGCGTAAAGATGAGATGTACTTTATTTTCACTAAAAAACAAAATACTATCAAAAAACTATACTTTAACCATACTAGCACTTATTTATAAACGTTGATTATTGGATAATAAAAGGCTTCTGTTAGCCAATTTCTCTCATTTGTAACATAGATCATAATGTTTAGGATTCTCTATTTTAGCATCCCTGATAATATGTGCCAGTGTTATAAAAAAAATTCACATGCTGCGAAACTTATCGTAAAAAGCTTTTATTGGATCAAACTGGAATTTCCGTAACAATTTTCAAACCGTATTTCTTAGAACGGGTGAATAAAAGGATTGTAATGTGTATTAGATTTTTAGTATGACGTATTATTATGCAATCCACACGTAAAATTAGAAAAGTAGTTTAATATTCTTGAAGCTTAACAGAGTATCAAATACTCACATAAGAACCATACATAGAAAAAAAATAAATTGCACCTTAGAATTTAGTACAATACAGTCCTTGTATTATAATTTTGCATTAAATTTTACAGGCCAAATAAAATTACATAAAAAAATACATGAAACAATGACAGTTACATCAAACATTTATGAGATATATTTCAATAACTTTTTTTTAATCCTACAATGTGTACTAATATTGTATATCTTTTTCAGTTAAAAAAGCTAGATATGCAGGATTACAAGGTACGTACGAGAGTAATTATAACTTAGTTAACATTTACGAAAAGAAATTAGTTTTAAAAAAAAAATTGATCAGATGGGTACAGTCTTTTTGTCATTAAAAAATAGTTCTTCAACTTATGTTGTGTACAACATTTAGTATGAACTTTAGAATTGCTATCAGGTAGAGTTATTTATAATCATTTCAAGCCTTAAAATATAAGTAATATGATAAAGGTAGAGAATATAGTTGAAGTATCTGAACCTTTTCTAAACTAAGAATTTGTTATGTTTTTTGAATAAAATATTTTTGCCTTACAAGGTGCTGTTATTTCTTTTAACAGGTAGGATTGAGATCATATAAATTGAATGTTTCATCGTTTATGAAATAAATTTTCTCACTGTTAATCATATTCTTGTAAACTATTCTCCACTTACTTAGAACAAAGCTAGTTAGCTTTAAACAGATTTAATGCTTATTCCTACGCCCTTGATGCCAGCGTGTAAGTTCAACATGTATATTGATACCACAACCAAGGGAAGTTGTGCTGAAAATTAGGGAATCAGGGCATTTCAAGGGCGATGCTCGAGTACGTCGATGAAATAAATAATAATATCCACATGTTGTGTTCTTTTTAAATGAAAAAGTAAGAAAAAAAGTTGGAAGGTTGAACACAGAATACCAGGATGAGGACCAGTCAACGACAAAGGGGAGCCAGGGCACTTTAGAATAGTTAAAAAAATGCAGGGTGAGGTAGTCTGCAAACGAAAAACAAGAGATAGATAAGAATGAAAGCTTATATGTAAATATTTGTGATTCTCAACGGTTCGTTTGGTAAACACGTATGACCTTTTTACATGTAACAGGTGTAACTGAGTCATGGGAGCTTTAGAGCTGTTATTTCTGTATAGTTAGACTCGGCTTTAGCAGAGATGAACTGCTACATTATTAAATAAATAGATGCATACATGCACACACTTACACAAACACACAAACAAATTAAAATTCTGTATATGTTGACAATATGACAATAATGTTGATAGTCAGCATAGTTCTTCACGTTCTTGGTATACATTCTTAAAACACGTTTAATTCACTTGAGTCCCACTCCATCTATATATATAGGTTGACTAAGGGTGACTTACGTGGACATTTAACAAAAACTGTTACAAGATTTATTACGAGTACAAAAATTGGTTAAGCTACACTAATGCTTAGAGTTTTTTTCTTATATGCTGCTGAATTATAAGATCTCATAGATTGTTTAACGTCTAGACATTGCAGTGATTGAATAAACAAATAAGTTTTATGGTATACTGTCAAGAAATTTATTCTTGATTCTGAAAAAATGTATACAACATTTTGGCTCTACATTGACAACCCTTTTCAAGTAAACTGTAATAATAAAAAGCAAAAAACATACAGACATACGTATTGCACAAATCGTACGCCAATCAGAAAACGATAACAATGGTTAAACTATCCAAACTTACAAATAAGCAAGTTTGGAGAGCTTAACCATTATTATCGTTGTCTGATTTGTGTATGATTCGTGCAATACGTATGTCTGTATAATTTTTACTTTTTATTATTACAGTTTACTTGAAAATGGTTGTCAATATAGAACAAAAACGTTGTACACATTTTTCGGAATCGAGAATGAACTTTTTGACAGTTTGCCATAAAACTCATTTGTTTATTGTATACCTTTACTGCCATTGAAATCAAAGCTAAAAAAAATTGCAGTAATTAGGTTAACATGAGGCATGAATAAAGTGCTGCTCTATTAGTTGACGCTCGCCAAACGAAACAGCTACCCCTTCTTATTTGGAGGCAATAAGATCTTTGGTTGTTGTTTACAGAAAATCGCTAGTGCACTAAAAATAAATCAAATTTTTATTTTTAGACATAGACTCTCCAAGTAAAAAAACAGCTAAAGTTATGAGAGAGGTGATAGCTAAAAGCTTCGCATAAAATAAGCACCTTTAGGATAAAAGATTCACGAAAAGAGCCCCAGAAGGTTGAGAAAAGGCTCTAACTCTACTAACCCTACCAGTCAAATAAAGATTACGGTCACGAAGCCAGAATTATTTAATAAGTCCTTAAGATAAGAGTAATTGAAAAATATGTTTTAAGAGTATTCGAGAAAAATAAAAAATATTAGTATGCTTTAAATTATGAAATAGTAATGGGTGGATATACTTCTAAGGTAGATCAGGGTTAGGATTTCAAAGAATAAGTTGAAAAAAATGGAGGATAGTGAGGACATATTACCATGAGCTAAAATTAAAAAAATATTGTACAATCTTAAATATACTTTAGAAAATGGATTTATCTTTTGTTTTTTAATTAAATTTAATAAAATAGTAAGAAAATGTAATGACTCTTCTTGGATGACTAAACTTTTTTAAATTAAAATTAGATGGGCTTTTTTTCAAAGCTATAGTTGTAAACTTGCCAAATGTAAGAGGTATGCAATTCAAAATAAAAAAACATGGGAATACTGAGCATTTTATCAACTGAAATCCTAAATTATATACAGCAAGAAGCAGCTATAATAAAATGCTCAGAGCTATGCATGAACTGCGAAAACAAAGGCCATAAGCGAAAAGAATGCACGAGAATTAAAGCTACGTGCTATAAGTGCAGACGATGAAAAGGCCACCTAGCAGCCTTTTACTCCTGTTTGGATAGACAGTTAGAATTGATTAATGTTACAAGAAGGTGAAACATAGACAATTCTAATAACTCCAACAAAGGTGGTTATATATTAGGCATGGAAGATCCAAGCTCAAATTCTTGGAAATCATCTAATCCTTAAAGGTCAAAGCTAGAAAAAAGTAAGGACGGAAATTTTTTTTCTTTTCTGGAAGGAGGGGAGATGCCTTGATGCATACCACAGGGATAGCAGTAGCGTGTCATTTTGTAGATTTTTCACAGCATCAGTGAGAAAAATTGACTCCAGTTTCTAGAGATGCCAATTCTTTTGAGTTCTGACAAGGATTTGGGTTCTCTAACAACTGGCACCCATGTCTAATGCTCCTTAGTAGGCTGCACAATTTACAAACGCCACAACATGCTTAATGCTTGCTACAAAGTAAGTGTACTCAGCACAGCCTAGGTCCACATTAGACTTCACCTCCCATCAAAGCTTTTTCGTCTACTCGGCGGCCCTCACATCCTGCTCGGTGGTTATCTCCTGTCTTTTTTTCGACATACTACAGACACGACAAAGCAATCCACATCCCTTTTCTTTTCTGATTCGAAGTACCGCAGAAATAATATTGGGAGTAGTGCCTCGCCAAACCTGTCTACTGATGGCCAGGGACATAGGTAGGCATTGTGATAGAGACCACGGTCACAACATGCAGAATTAGGATCAAAGAAAGCCATTGGCCTAAGATCTAAATAATATATAACATAGTAAAAGTCAATTAATTACCCTTTTAATAATTAATAAGTAGATAGACCTATATAGTTAAGATATAAATACAGGATTTATATGATTTCTGGCAAACTCAGGTGCACCATAACTAAAGAATAATATTAGACTAATAGTAACAACGATGGGTAAGATTAAAAATTTTAACATCAGGTGTACAAACGATAATGATGAGGTGATAATAAGATTAAAGAAAGAAGGTTAGGTTATTGGTTACACACTAGACAAGAAAATATTTAAACTAGAAAATGTAATAAATTTTAAGTCACTTGCTGAAAATTTATATGCCCTGAGAAATCTAGCATACAAAGGTTTAAGAACTTACTCCAACAAAGAAAAGAGAGATATATTTGACCCAGCATGCAATCAGTTACTTTTGTCGGGATCATACAAAATTATGTACTGGACTATAGAGATAGGAATAAAAGTGTTCAAAAGTAAGAGAGTAAACTATCTTTTATTGGATGGATATATGAAGCATACTTAACTAATACTAGATATTCATGTCTGACCATGAAAGCTGTATTAGACAAGTTAGAACAGATGACAATAAAAACATGCATTTTAGAACAGAACTTAACAAACCGTGGTCTAAAATCTATAGTTTTTGTGATACAATTTGTGATAAAAAAACAAGCCATTTAAAAGACTCAGACAGAAAAGACACTGAATTTAAATTTGATACCATAAATATAATTTTACGAAACTATAACCATATAGCAATGCTTTGGCACGTTAGATCGATACATACATTTGTGAAAAATTGCCAGAAGTCTTAACAAATATTTTCCATGATTAATGATTTACAGGATGCAAAGTTCAATAAGTCAATTTAAGAACGAGAAGTTTGCATTGTTTTAAAGCTTAATACATACGTTTAAAAAACCTTTTTAGCAAGTTTGACACAGAGAAATTTGACTACTTCAAATAATTGATACAGATACCATAAGTCCCATAACTCCAGTAAGTTGTCTCAAAGAGTATACATTTATCTTATTATTTTTAGATAACTTCATAGATGTAGTTATTGCCTGTCTAGTAATAAACAAGACGAAAATCGATCACTGTTTTCAGAAGTTATCAAGGCTCGGAATTAATAATAAGATGTACGCTGGAAGTGTTAGAAAATCAGAGCAAAGCTACAACTAGGTATTTCCGTCTTACCAGAGCATAATAGCATAGTCAAAAATGAGATCAATGTATTAAAAATGAAGTTAAATCACGAGTGAATGACATAAAACTACAAAAAACCATGTGGGATTTTGCGGTGAGTACGACAGTGTATGATGCTTATTCAACAGAACACCACATAGCTTGAACAACATGACACCTCTTTTATTAAAAATTAAACCAGAGTTGAAACGTAACAGAAACAGAAGTATACGCTATGTAAGAATTGAAGAAAAACTAGACCTGAGGCTGACTTCTTACGTAAATTCATTACATAAGTAACATACAAATTGATACGGTATTTGTTATATAAACCAGAAGAAGCAAATCTGACAAAAGCAGTAATGTGCGATTTATTGAGAAACTAGTCTACAAAGATACATACAATACAGCTTGTAGAAAACGTTGGATTAATATATTAAATAAAATAGAGGTTAAGTTATAGTTTTTAAATTTTAGTAAAAAAAGTGACCAATAAACTTAAGAAATAATGGGAGAGAAAAACTTAAAAAATTAAAAAATAGTAGTAAAATTTAGCTTAAAAGCCTACAAGCTGTAACCATGTCGATTAACCTTGAGAGAGGAAAACGGGTTTTTAATGCTTCTGCCATACGGGGATGTCTACTTGATTGCTTGTGGTGATGTTGGAAAGCTACAAAAAAAAACGGCTAGATTTGAGTTTGAGTTTGATGAAGGTTGACATGACTGCCATGAGGGAGCCAAAGACATTTTTACAATTTAATTTAATGTAAAACAGATGTGATAACACTGATGTACCTACTCCAGAAAAATACATAAATGAAATGTTGAAGCGCTTTGACTGCTATTTAATGCATCCCCAGAGAACACTCATAGTCATAAACTAAGTAGCAAATAAAGAAAGATGAGACACAAAAAAACTAAAAAAAAGTATTAAACAAATAAGAGATCAGAGCTTAATAATAATAAGAAAAACGGCTTGGTAAACACGGTTTGTCTCAATAAAGCATACGCTTTAAGCGTTTTATACTGACATCAAGTTAGTCTAACCAAAAATGAGTGAAGAATGACCAAAAAAGTATGCAGGTATCTTAATTCTTGCATTCTTGTTTGGTATCTATAAGCTTTGTAGATTGCGAAGGTTTATTAATGACGAATGGCCGTATAATAAAACTGTTTCATAACGCAGTTAATTGAAGGAGCAAAAAAAAGTCACACATAGCTCTGTTTATATGTTCCGTTGAATACGTTGCTATAAGTGATGCATTTGAAAAGATGGCATCTTTTTAATCCTTACTACCACTAGTTCTTACCAACTAATACCTCTCTCTAATATTGTGATGCAATTATAGAACTGCCGAAGTTAATAGTCATGTCAGAAACAGTTACGAGTAAAGACATATGACAGACATGAAGGAAGATTATATAAAAGAATGTGTAGATAAAAAATTGGTTAAAGTTAGATTCAGTCCCAGTTGCAGGTTACTAATATTATGGCAGAGTTTCTGCCTTACAAAACTCATGTTTAACAATTAAATATAATTTCTAAAGATGCTTATTATATTCACAGAAAGTAATACATAGAGAGTCTGATTATGATACGTTGCCAAGTAAGAAAGTGCTAAGTTTGTCAGTTCTAAATAGCAGAACGGCATCCACCTAAGTTAAAGCTGCATGGAATCAGCACAAAAAGGGGCACCAGTACTCCCTCATTTTCTATTAGCTTCGTTTCTGTCTCCAGGCCAGTTTGGTTGTACTTACAAGAACTCGCATGTATGCACATACTTGAGTTTATGTAAAGAATTTACTTTAACCATTACTTTGATCAATTTTGTATTGTTTTTTTCTTTTATAAATGAATATACCAATCAATTAATGCAAAAAAATTATTAGAAAAGTAAAAGACCAAACCTAAAAGCATAGTGTGGTAAAAGAAAGAGTTAGTAAATAAATGTTCATTGTACAATCAATACAGGTGTATTAATTGGTCTAAAGAACGTTCCCTGATCTTTGGTGGTATTTTGAAAGTTTAACATATCGATTAAAGCCTCAACTGTACCATAAACACGTATTCAAGCTTGTCCACTGAGAGCAAGCCACCTTGCGCACGTGGAGCTTTTTTCTCCCTAGAACACGATATTTAACTTACTCGTTACGGTTAGAAGATAGCTTAAAAAGTTATAAAAAAATAAGAACCAATATATTTAGATTTACTATTTCCAATGGTATTTCTTGTTTTTTCTCAAAACTTCTTTTTTCGTTAAGAAAAATGCCTCTGAAGTTCATAACACTTCTTTGAAATTTTCCACAGTTTAATTAAATCAGGTGTGGATCTTGGGACCCCTGGCAGAAGTAAGATATCCAACTCAAATGTTATTAAACTTGGTATAATACAAATTGAGAGAATTAGATCACACCTAATTTTAAAAGGTCCTTAAGAATCCCACATTAAAATAGTAAAACTTTCATTATTATTACGCATTCAAGCACGCGCTTTCATAAAATACATATACTTATGTAACATATGAATCAAACATTCAAAGTACTACCATGTTTGCTTTGATATACGTATTAATATATTTATGAATTTATGATCATGTAATGCAGAACAAAACAAAAATTTTTACCATAGTGCTCCGAAAAAGGTGCTTTTGTCCAGTTACGCAGGACAAAAATTACTTTTATATAAAATTCGTACGTTTGATATGACATCATAAGCATGTGTACTGTCGATTCATGTAAGAGTTATTGTATCCGACAAATAAAAATTTTTTTTTCAATTTTTGCTACCATACAAGTAAAACAATTCATTATTGATATTAAGGAAAACGAGACGTTAAGGCATTTTCCGTTGCAAAGTTGTTTTTATTTATTCAATTGGTTTTCTATGACTATTTATAATTTACTATCTAGATTTCCTTTCAACATATAACTGTGTTTCGAATTTTTAAAGGTTGTGTTGTCGAAAAATTTTTTTCAATTTTGTAAAGGTTTATATTGATTTTCCAAATACGGCATAAGGAATGAAATTCATTTTATGCATTCTTTTTAAGATTTAGTAACAAAATCAAATAATTTAGGTTATGTTTTGTGCATAGTCCAACTCCACTACATTTGTGCACCTCGACCATGTAGTTTCCCTTTTGTTAACCCGTAAAAATTGTTATTTTAAGCAAATTTAGCTTCCCTGTCAAGATACAACGTTTTTTCTTATTTTTAAAAGTAAGGTTGTCCCATAATACATATTCAATACCCTATGCATGTTTTTTACATATATGTATACATAAGAACACGTAAATAATTACCGAATCGTGAAACACACACACATGTATGTATGTAAATGTGTATATATATATATATATATACATATATATATATGTTTATGTTTATGAATAGTAACTTATGCGGACAATCACGTGCATGTAAGAATTATTATGAAGATGAAAGTGAAATTATGTGGACGTCTGCATAATTCTACCATGTTAACAATATATATGTTAGAAGCACGTAAATTCCGCATGAGTCACTACGTATAAACATGTATGTATATCCCTCATTTTATAGCTATTTGTGTAATGCATTCCACATATTCCCCCACAGCCCCCCAGCAGACCCTCTACAGCCCCCCACAGACTCCCCACGGCCCCCCACAAATAAGCTGAAATTTGACCGTTTTCATCGCTAACTTGACATTTTCTAACTTTTTCTTTAGACCCCTCACCCCCCATACCATTTTGGAACGAAGTTCTTTACGTCGCGTACTCTGGGGGCCAAAATTTTAAAACCGACAGATTTTTTGAAACGAAAGTGAATTACCCGAAGTCTCTTCCTCTCAAGTTTTCCCCCTTACCCCGTCCCCCTCACCTACTGTTCTCTACACACTTCCCCTCCCCCCACTATATATGTATATCTGCCAATCGAGCCGTATTACTCTTCTGCATACCTTTGCCCACCATTCCCCCTCACACTCCCAAGCAATTAATTTTTAAACAAATTTTAATTTTATTTTTCACAATAATTTCTCTTTAACTTAAAAATTTTTTCTTTTAAAATTCTTAAAAAAAAAAAAAAAAAA
>NW_019379777.1:90373-116371 GCF_000648655.2 Copidosoma floridanum | reverse complement strand
AAATTAAATATGAAAAAAAAGAAATAAAATATGAAAAAATGAGATATTAAAAAAATAATAATGAAATGAAATAAAACATGAAGAAATAAAATATAACATTAAAAATTTAACAAGAAATAAAAGCAAAAAATTAAATAAATAAATAAAATACAAAGGCAATTAAAACAACAAACCAGAGGGGATAAATAAGTCATGGGACCCACGATAAGAACGAAGTTCTTTAAACATGACATGAGTATAAAAACACAAATTCTCGGGTAACAAGGGGGTCGCCAGACCTTCTCTCAACATCGTGCATAAATACAGTAGTCACGAAGTTCAACCATCATGAGTACTGAACTATTTTTTTTTATTTTTTTTTTTTTTATTCGTTTTTCAAGTTTTTGTTTAGTGAACTACATGAATGCAGTACTAACGTTTATAGAGCTTTGTTTTTCCTACGAGTCTAGTGACCCCCTTGTTACCTGAGAAATTGTTTTTTTATACTCATGTCGTGTTTAAAGAACTTCGTTCTTACCGTGGGTCCCATGACCCATTTATCCTCCCTGGTTTGTTGTTTTAATTCCCTTTATATTTTTCTTACATCATGTTATGTATACTTGTTAAATGACGAAATATTAATAAGTGATTTGTTATTACTTACCATAAATATTGCTGATTTATCGATAAAAATCATCAAGTCAAGTCAATAAATTATGTGAAAATCCCTTTCCAAACAATATTTTCTATTTCTGTATTTTTTTGCCTTTCTACTTAAATAAATAAATTATTTTTATTTTTGCATCTTGATAAAGCCACATATAATTGATCATAAGGAAATAAGGATTTTTAAATACAAACCTACATTATTGAAACTTTGACCTTAGGACTTGCTTATTGTCATAGCAAATGCCACAACGATTGGAAATTGTTTACGATACAAAATAAACGGTAATTTTGAGGAGTTTCCTGTGTCTAAAGTTATTCTTGAAATGAAGACTCTACTTCAAACTTTCTCTCCAGGTATTATTTCTTCTTTTATATTATACTGTAATAATTTTGTGATTTATAAACGTGTTCCATTACAGAGTCTTTCTAATATACTTAAATTTCTTAGTAACATCACTATTGTACCAATTTTTAGATTTAGTTCCTGAGGTGGTAATTGTTTACAAATATTTTTTAACATTTTAACCGAAAAATTTTAATAAATATTATCGTCTGATTTAAAAATTCCGTTATAAATTGCATTATCCCAAGTATAATTCAAGTTTCCCCAGTTAATTTTTTAAGAATTTTATTATTTAAATAACAACTATTTTCGTTACGCGATGTAAGTATAACACTATTCATCGAACAATTGTAAATGAATCTTTTAACGTTCTGTCTACAATTTCTAATGCTTTTTTTTAAAACGATAAAGCCTCATACCAAATAATTAAATCAACCTCTCTTAATTTTTTTATCTAACTCAAGTTGCCTATAACATGATTTTTTTATTTTGAGAAATAAAAAAAATTAATTAATGTTTTGTATGAATAAATTTTTCCTTACCCATTGTTTTTTAATTGTTCTAAAAGATTGGTTAAAAGGCTTAAAGTGTTGAAAGAAAATGAGTTTTTAAAAGTCAGTGATAAGAGGTGTTCATCAAGTGAGACCTTAAAAAAAGTAAAACTATTTTTTAATTATGATAAAATAAATGATAGTAACTAAGCCAAACTATAAAATACCAGCAATTTATTTGATCAAAAACAATTACTTCTTTATAATTTTAAGTTTTTAACAATCATCTCTCAAAATTAAAAATCAATTCCGAGAGGGAAAACATGGACTCAGAAAATTTGCTGACTTCTGACCAGAAGCTCTGTTAACTACGTAATATATTTTACTGGTGTCGCTGCAAAGCATTTTTAAGAAGACTTACATTTTTGCAAATAACTACACCGTGTTGAAGACATTTCCATAAATGCAAAGTGGCACTTTCATGCCACAGCATATGGAACAAAACGCATGTGACGATGGAGCTTGTATAAAAAGTGACGCAAGGCGTGCAAGTTCGAAAATAAATTCAAGTAGTAGCGTTTTAACTCTTATCTATTTTTATAAGTAGTTCAGGAAGTTTTAAAAAAATATAATGTATTTTTATACATCAAAATGTTGTTATGAAACTGCACAGGAAAAATTCAAGTGCAGGTTTAAGAACTACTACATGGGACACAAAGACTGTAGCTGAAAAAATTTCAAAGATCTGAATCTACTCACCTTTTTTTACCTGTAAAAGAAAATTGCTGAAAAAAAAAACATTTAACATAAATATTCTCGGATGAGACTATCTTGATAACAACATGTCAACACAGGTCTCCAATCAGAAAAGAAAAGGCTAAATAGTCAATGCGATATGAATTAAAAAAAACGCAAGTACAAGCATGAATGGTGAAAAATAAGAATTTTTTGTATAACAACAAAAATAATGCAGGAAGCGATGGTTAAAAATGATTTATGTATAACTGTGTATTTACAGTATTTTAAAAATGAATAAGCTTATAACACTAGCTTAACTTTTAAAAACTCATTTATTTTGTTCCTTTTTTTCTGTCTAGTAAAAGATCTATTTACACTTTTAAAAACTCATTTATTTTGTTCCTTTTTTTCTGTCTAGTAAAAGATCTATTTACACTTTATAAATACCACTCGCTAATTTTTTAAAGTACGCTGATGATAGAAAAACATTTCTAAAAAACTTGTTAGTAACAGCCTGTCACTTGTGGACAAGTGGAGCTAGCGACAATTGCACGTCTCGTTGCCGTGTGACTTGCTCACGCCAATGTCTTTGTGACATCCCATCTCATAAACTTAATACTCATTACTTCGAAATACGCAGCTCCGTTCAAAACAAATTAACAGTGAATGCTCAGAAATTGGTTAACATCAAGCTGTATATCTGATTCTGCACTCACGTGACATATAACTTAGTTTCTTTGAAAAGAGCTACCGTCGCCATCTTGAGCTACGCATGCAAACCCCAAACAATCTCACAGAGATTCCACAATCGATTTGTACTAATACCAGTGAGGATGTGAACAATCAACAATTTTAACATTTATAACTGCGAATCATCCACAACGAATATTGTACACAGATTCAACGTTAACTTGTACCAAATGTAAAATCCGAAAGTTCAGCCGTTTTTACCATTGTTTGCTGTATAATTATTACACCACGATTGCGATTGTGTAAATTAAGAGTTATTATCTTGAGCTCTAATTGTTCTACATAGAAATAATTTAAGTTGAGAAAACTATACATTTTATGAACATTGTAAATAAGAGTCTAAAACTTTATAATCTATTTTGTTTGTAAAAAGAACTATTTCTGGCTTTTCTAAATTGATCGAATCATTACACGTAACATGGTTGCTGATTACTTTTTTAAATCGAAAATATTCCAATTACTCAATTATATAAAATATTTCAAATTTTAATATTTTAGTTTATGGACACATAATTCTTACTTTGATGAATGAATTCAATATTATGCATCACATAAAATAAAAATTTTAACAGTAGGTCAACGCCAGCTTGCGTATAATGTTCTAACACTACTGCACAAATGTTATCCAGTGCAACCTTACACCACAATGCCAAGTCAACGACTTAAAAGAAACATATAAGTATTGTAAATTATAGCAAATAAGATTTTTGGGCCGATGCGATGGCTGGTTCTTGACCAATAAAAACTAAATTTATTCATTCCTATAAGGAATCTACGAGCTCACCCTTTGCTTACAGAATTCAGAACATACCGTGTTCATTTGCTTGTCATTCACATTTTTTTGCTCTCTAAGTTACATTCTGGCATTGTCTAAGCAACATTTTGGCATTGCTTTTTTTAATCCTGCAAATTTTTTTTAGCTATCTCTCAACAGTTACGCGTAAGTTGACCTTAGCGTGCTCAAGTAAAAAAAGGTTCAATAGCACAAGGTAGCCCTCTTTAAGTAGACTAGCTCGTATGTAGACTGAGAGAAAAATGTAGTGCAGTCTACGTAAGTGTTCGGTTAATTCTACTACATAACTGTAGTAAGAGGATCGGAGTTACAATGGCTAACCCTGGGTAGTAGTTTCTGCTACATAGTGTAAGGAAATTAGCGTTTAGTTGAGAACTATTTAATAGTCAATAGTAGGAGTCTTATTACATGAAATGGAAGATACAAATTCGCTCTTTTATTTAGACCAAAATGTAAACAAAATTTCTTTGCACTCTTATACGGAAGAAACCAAAAATAAGTTGAAAAATTCCATGACCTTAAAAGTGCCCTTTTTTGTGCCAAACATTAATCACCCATTTAATTTTACATTTAATTCCACATTAACTCATGCAGTAACGTCTCCTCGGCTTGTATGCGTACATACATACATACATACATACATACATACATACATACATACATACATACATACACACACACACACACACACACACACATATATATATATATATATATATATATAATATATATATGTTTGTGTTTTCCGCGCGCACGGCATTACGTGCTTCTTACTACAGCGTTTAGTTGAATCTACTACTACTACACACCGTAAGTCAACCACCTCAAAAGTCGTGTAGTAGCTGTTATCAAATAACGATAGCTACTATGACTCCTTTTTTCTGTCAGTGTATATATATCTTTCTATATTATTTACTTATTTCGGCGAGGCATTCCTCACAACCACCCCACAGCCCTCCCCTCACTGTGCCTCCCCAAAAAATAAAGTAAAAACCCGTCATTTTCTCCCTTATTTTGACACATCACAGTTTTTTCCAAAACCCCTTGCAGCCCCCCCGTAGCCCTTCCTACAGCTCTTCTCACATACCACGCATTTTTTTGTATCCCCCATCACCCCCAAAACTACTTTTTGAGAACCTGACAGGGATCATACAGTCATTCGCGGATCTTGAAGTGTATACAGATGTGTATGTGTTGCTTATGGATTAATCTATAATTTTTAAACTGCTTCATTATTAAATTACTTCAAAACAAAACTGTCTTATCGACATAACTCATTTTATCATCAAAAACGTTTTATCTTATAAGACCAGTTATAGTGGTAGTTACAAGGTTATTTATTTATTTATGTCTTACTCAAAGTCTTTCAAGGAAAAAACAATTTAATACATTATAAAAATTATATGTCACACATATTTTTGTACTCAAAAAATTTTAATTTGTAAAGAGAGTTAACTAATAAGAACATGCTTTTTTTATAATAAACTTTTCGTTTATCTATTTTTTCACTTCGCTCAGATGGAAAATTGATGGACGTTATACATAGGAATAATTATTAACCATTTTATTTATACTCATAAGAGTACGATTAAAAACCAATTCATGTCAATTATACTTCAATTGATTTGTTTTTGTTTTACTAGTGTTTATAGTAAACTATGTGTAAAATGTTAATTTTCATGTAAATGTATAATATTATTCCGTATATATGTTAATAGAACCAATACGTACATAAATTAGAATTACCTTTATTTTATCATGAAAACAAAACATGAATGTTTTGCATTAAGATTACTTATACAATGAGTCGACTTATAAAGCCCCATTAAACCATGAAGACTTAGGTTTATTCCTATTCTGTTTTAAAGTAATGCTGAGATTGGTTCAATAGATGAACACAACATACATTCATGGGATGTATTATTAGGTAACAAATTTTGTCTATACATACGAGAATATTCAAACTGTGTTGTAATTATTAGATACACTATAACTTTAAATAAAAAATTTTTTTTCAAACCATATTTTCAATACCTGAAATGCATTCTCTATCAATTTAAACAAAAGTTTCATTTTTATTTTTTCATCTGAATAAAGCTACCTCAGTTATTCATGAGAAAATGTTTTTTCTAGGAAAATCCCATATTATCAAAACTTTGACCTTGAGACTCGTTTATAGTCATAGCAAATGCTAATGCTATTGGGAATTGTTTTCTATATAAAATGGAAGGTAATGAAAAATAATAATGAATATTTATTGTAATTTTTAAAACAAAAAACCTAATTACCACATTCTTTTTCTGTAACTATTTAGACTTCTACGTAATACTTCACCAATTAAGCAATTTACACTCNAAAAAAAATTCTGAATAAAATGAGTGGGAAATTTTCAACTTATAATAGTCTCGATCATTCTACAAACAAATGTGTAAATAAATCATACAATAATATTTATATAGATTTTCCATAAATTTTGAATTACACACACACACACACACACACACACACATATATATATATACTAGTGGAGATATGCCCCCCCATGCGCTTTGCGCACGGTAATGAAAAATAATAATGAATTATTTTTAGTATTTATTGTAATTTTTAAAACAAAAAACCTAATTACCACATTCTTTTTCTGTAACTATTTAGACTTCTACGTAATACTTCACCAATTAAGCAATTCACACTCGTGTACCGTCATATTAGCCGTCTGATGTACACAAATTTTGAATAAACGATATTATTCAACCTATTTTAAATTTATGTTTATGAGGTAGCAAGCCTTTACTTATATTGTTTAACATTTCTACAGAAAAACTAATATAAATATTATCATCTGATTTATTACCACCTTTATAGTTTGCATTATTGATGCTGTATGGCAAACACAGCATGTCGATCCAATGGTTTTTCCTTTACCATTTTTAGTAAGAGATGTAAGATGGAATACATACGATGAACAATAATTTTTAACAAGAGCATAAAGTCTTAGGTTGCTTTAATATTACTTATATCGATTTTCTAATCGACCAATAAGTTAAACATTTAGTCCCATACTCTATGCTGGAAAATTAACGCAACCATTTTTTTTTGCATGCATATATTATGATTGAAAGCAATAGAATAATTTTTTTTTGCAATAACAGGAAAATTTGAAGGATAAAATGTTATCAAGTATTAATAGATAACATTATGCGTATAACTTAAAATAATTATAAAATTTTGCAAACAATAAAGTTGGAAATATTTTTATTTTACCTTTAACATACATCGGTAATACTAGGTACATGCAGAAACACTATCAAGATGCAATGGCAATAATGCGGAAGTTTAGATGACCTGATTTTTTATCACCGTAACTCTTAACCCTAAATGAAAATTAAGAAAGCAAATTTTAAAAAACCTTTTTAAAGGTACCACTCCACCCCAAAATTAAAATTAATTTTAGAGGATATAACTAAACACAATATCTTTGGAAAAGTTATTGCTTACTTCCATACCATTGAATTTAAAAAGAAAATTCAGCGAAAATTCCACTTGATTCACAGATACAAAAATCAGTTATTAAACCGATGCTTTACGGACCTCATGGTAAAAATAGTCCATGTCTTACCAGTTATCAAAAAATTCGTACAAAAAAGTTTCCAAAAAATTTCACTAATCATACAGTTCTTACAAAAAATGGATACTCAAATTAGAAAAGGAGTGACAATAAAAAAAATTTTAGTTGATAATTCAATGCTAGTACCGAACGATTCATTTTTATTAACGAATGTAGTTGCCACATAAATGTTGAGTACTGTGCATCTATTCAAAGTATTAAACATATTTTCGATTACGTTTATGAAGAAGAGGATAGTGCATAACGTAAAATTACGGAAACAAATACAAGTGATAAATAAGACGATGTAGAAGTTTTGGATAAAATATTAAAGCATGTCGATGGCTAATATTTTAGCCCCTAGGGGAAGCTACATGGCGATTGCAAAAGTTCCGTCTGTGTTGACATAGTCATTCTATGTTTAATTTATCAGTACGTATTGAAAATATACAAAAAAAAGTTTTTCAAAAAATTTAATTAATTTTAAATTGGGCAAGTAAGGCTAAATCTTTTAAAAGTTTGAAAACAGTTGATAAAATACATCAGAGTACGTTTAGATATACTGCTTTTGCTTAAGGTTAAGTTAATTACGACTCTAAAATATGTAAAATATTTAAAGAAACTAGAAACTTTATGCTGCCATATCAACTCAGAAAAATTTTTGTATGGTTCCTAATATCTGAAGACGTTTGTGGTAAGTCTATTTGGGAATCACTCCAAAAACTTTTCATCGAAGATTCAAAAGATAATAAACAAAGTAATGCTTTCCTTAAGTTTAATTTTTAAGAAATCTTCGAACTTGAATGAAATTTATGTAAAGATTATGGATCACCAGAACCAAATGAAACAGTAAAATCTTAAAATATTGAGAACAATAAAACTGTCACAGATTAAGAAAAAAATGTTAAGAATTTATCTGCTAACCTTAATAGTGATCAAAAAATAATTTTGAATAGAAATATTAACAATGATACAAAATCATATTTTATTGATAATCCAAGAGGTTCTGAAAATACATATTAATATAAAACATTAATATTTTTTTGGTTTGGACAGGAAATGCTTTAATTTTATTACCTAAAGAAACGACAAGTCATAAAATATTTTTATCGCCATGAGATGCAAATAACGTTGTAAGTTCTATCTTAGAAAATAAAACTGATTAAATAAAATTACGAGAAGTAAATATAATTATTTGGGACGCAATTTTAATGATCCTTCAAAAAGCTTTGAAAATAGTAGATAAGACTTTCAAAGATTTATGTGATAGTAATTTTTCAGTTGGTGAAAAATTATTTATTTTAGGAGGCGATTTTAGACAAAGTGATAAGGAATGAGGGTGAAAGTTCTATGATTAGTAAAACTATGAGGCATTTATTCCTATGGAAACACTGTCAAATCATAAAATTGAAAAGTAATTTGCGGTGTGCAGATTTTAAATTTTTATTATTGTTGTTGGACATTAGAAATGGAACAATAAAAATTTTCGAAATTTCACAGGGATGAAAAACTGATAATGTTTCTAAAAAAGTTAATAGAGATAGTATGAATAGCTCCCTACACAGAGTAATTCTAACAACTTATAACGAGCTTTCGTACATTTCAAATAATTTAATTTTTAGTTTTATAAAAGGAAAAAATTATACTTATTACAGCATAGATTATGCAAAATTTACAGATAGGGATCGCACTGATAAAAATATTAACATAAATTTTTCTATAGAAATCCTAATTAATTTACACGAAGGATTGCAGCCACATGTTTTACATTTTGAAGTAGATGCTATTTTTATGTTAATAAGAAACTTCAGAATATTTGATGAATTGTGCAATGGCACTAGACAACAAATAACAAAATTATCTAAATATAATTCATAAGGCAAAGTGATAACTGGTAAAGAATCTGGTAATAAAGTTTTTATTCCAAGAATCACTGTTAATACAGGTAATATCTTATTTTTACCGTTTATTCTCAATAGTTGTAGCTTTTTTCATGACAATCAATAAATCGCAAGGTCAAAGTTTTGATATATTAAAAATTTACTTCAAAAGACCTTTGTTTTCTCATAGCCAGCTAAACGTATTGGTATCAAGTAAACGTATACAGGATGTAAAAGTCCTAAGATAATATTTGTAAAAAATGATTTGGAAAACCAAAAAATCAAGCAATCATGGAGAACATTGTATGGCAAGAAAGTTTTGATCATTAACAATTGTATTATCTATTTGTTTGTCGAGAAAGAAGTGCTTACGTTACAAAGTTTTAAATGCATATTATAACTTTGACATTATTCTTGAAAATTTTGAATTACACACACACATACACACACACTCACACATATATATATACTAGTGGAGATATGCCCCCCCATGCGCTTTGCGCACCAACCCCCTGTTTTTTAAATACGGATGCTTAAACTCTAACAAAACCCTTGGTAGGCCCCTTCGGGGTCAATTAGTTAAAGTCTATTACGATTTTTTTTTTAGATTTATACTATCACTAAAATTGATTACATTATTAAAAACTACTAACGTAAATATATATAATACGTTACAATTTTTACCACGCACCAGCAGTATAAAGAAGGGGCATGTATAGCATAGGTCACAAAAAAAAAAAAATTCTGAATAAAATGAGTGGGAAATTTTTAACTTATAATAGTCTCGATCATTCTACAAACAAATGTGTAAATAAATCATACAATAATATTTATATAGATTTTCCATAAATTTTGAATTACACACACACACACACACACACACACATATATATATATACTAGTGGAGATATGCCCCCCCATGCGCTTTGCGCACCAACCCCCTGTTTTTTAAATACGGATGCTTAAACTCTAACAAAACCCTTGGTAGGCCCCTTCGGGGTCAATTAGTTAAAGTCTATTACGATTTTTTTTTTAGATTTATACTATCACTAAAATTGATTACATTATTAAAAACTACTAACGTAAATATATATAATACGTTACAATTTTTACCACGCACCAGCAGTATAAAGAAGGGGCATGTATAGCATAGGTCACAAAAAAAAAAAATTCTGAATAAAATGAGTGGGAAATTTTTAACTTATAATAGTCTCGATCATTCTACAAACAAATGTGTTAATAAATCATACAATAATATTAATATAGATTTTCCATAAAAACTTTGAACAATATATGTTAAGGATTATGACCTTATAAACTAAATTCACAAGTTAAAGCAATAGTTATGTTGATTAGAAATTTACGTATAGTAGATGGCTTATGTAACGGAAAAAAATTTAAAATAACAAAATTATTAGAATTTAGTATTAATGGTAAAATTATAACTGGAAAAAAAATTCGAAAAATAACACTGAACACAGAAAACATATTCTCTTTTCTTTTTAATGTATGCAGAAAGAAATTTTCTTTAGTTTTTAAATTTACCATAACTATGAATATATTTTAAGGTTTAAATTTTGATAATGTTGGTATGTACTCAAATAAGCTTTTTTTCTATTATGGTAAATTTCAAGTAGCTTTATCAAGATGCTATAGTAAAAATGTTAATTTTACACAAATGGACTGTGCTAGTAATTCAAAAATAGAAAATGTAGTATAGAATGAAATTTTTTATACTATTAATTAAGTTTTCGCTTCGGCGTAGGTGGAACATTTTGAATCAAAAAGTATATTAATGAGTAAAAAAACTTTGAGATTTTTTGCTTTGCTTAGCAATGTCTTTATTAATCGCAGACAGCTATTTCGGTAGTTACGCCATTGTTACATGATCGACATACACTAACTAGTCCATGTGCATCAGTTTTCTTATCCTAGTACAAGTGTTATTAATGTATATGTCATTCTACGACTATCAGTAAGCTTATATTCTACAATACATATATGTTTATTCGTGTATATGTACCTTATTGCATTTTCTATTATCGGTGGTAAAGTAAAATTAATTTTATCGTTTGTTATGAATTAACTACTTTTTTTTGCTGTTCCCATTTCAATTTTCTCAACCACATTTGATTTTTAACTTTTTGGTAAGTTATGTAGCAACTTTATATTATTGACATCTAGAAAATAAGCATAAGAGTTACAATGTTTACTAAAATCCGTCATATTGCGATCATTATAAATCAACTTTTTATGCTCCTTTATACGTTCATAAAGGGCACGTCCTGTCTGTTCAATGTATATGGCGTTGCATTCTAAAGAAGAAATCTGATAAGCACCACTCCTCTGTAAAATATCAGCTTTTTTTATTATTTCATAGAATGGACTTTAAATTACGTTCGTTTACTATAATTGTATTACTATTATGCTTCTTTAAAAAATTACTAATTTTATAAGAAACTATTAGTATATAATTCAACATGTAAAATTTTTTGTCTTGTGTAGTAACTGGACAAAAATATTTTAAAATAAGTCTAATGTTTATTTTGAAAATTAACTAATCTCTTAGTTTTTCATTGTAGCTAACGTTAATTGCTAAACATTTTAATGGGTTGACTTCCTTATCATAACTAGATTTTGTTAAAGGCACTGTTAATAATCTGTGTACAAAAGAGTAATATGCGCTTATTTTTATATTAACGGATTGTTCTAAATCATGTGATACTAGCGTATTTGTCAAAGTTTGTTTCCTTTAAATTTCATACGACAACTCACAGTCTTTTCATATAATTTCTAAATCTAGAAAATTGAAACTATTGTCATTTTTAGTTTCAGCTGTAAACTTTGTACCCAGTACTAAATTATTTATATGGTTGAGAAAATTATTCATTGTCTTCTCTGTACCCTTTCAAACGCCAAACACGCCATCGACGTACCTCGACTGGTGTAGAAAATTACTGGTGAGGGGGAGACTAAATCAAATTGGTTTATATGTTTGGTTCAAAATTGAGGAAGGACGGGATTATTTTATTAAGTGCTTTTGCGGGCAGGTAAGTTGATGCATTAGTGTGAGATACTATTGGTCTCATTGGTAAGCCCTTCCAGACGTCCTTGTAATTCTACTTTTGTCCTTGTAGTTTCTCTTACATACATGTGATTTTTTGCATAGTTACCCTCTACATAAACACACGTGTATAATTTTCTTTTTTAGTAAAAATTCCAGATTTATAACAAAGTAGTTTACAATTTATTTTTTTGGCGAAGTATATTAACTGCTTAAAAATCCGAGGGAATAAAATAATTAAGTAAAATGTACTGAGTTACTTAAATTCACCTTTCCATGAAAAATTAGACTAACGGCAAAAACTATGGTTTAGATACTTCAATCGTTAATTAAATGCATTTTGCAATAGTATAACTATATCACGTTGCAGAGTTATACTCTTTTAATAATATGCTGAGTATGCTTGCAAATTAAATAAAATCTAACATGTCTCATTAAAACTCACCAGCAGGCCATTAGCAACACTTGATAGGTAAAGTTAAAATTTGCTAGGCGTTTTATTAATGTGAATTGTACATAATAATTTAATTTGAGATATCAGAGAAACCTAAATATATACATGTATCCATACCTGTTTGGCGTAGTTATTTGTGTAAGGCAATACACAAAAACTCTTCACAGATTCCTATTAATCCCCACAACCTCAAACTGCCCCTACAAAATAAAGGAAAATTTCATCGTTACTTGGTCATTTCAGATTGGCTTACATTTTTTCAGACCCCTTACTACCCCCCAAAACTTCTCTCCGAATTTTTCTGGATCATCCACTGCCTCCCCATATCAGTTTTGTTAAATCTTACTAAACCCCTATTAACCTTCACGGACCTTTACATCTGGGCACGCGCATGCATCTATACACAGTATTTTATTTACAGTTTTATATATTTGTAAATTAGATTAAGACATGAAGGTTGAAAATGAACTAGTATATACATGTTAACATGAAAGTAAATATTATTTGCCAGTTATAGATACATTTATAACATGATAAATGTATAAAAAAGTCGTTTCTGTTATTCTGACATGTAATTTTTTCTTTTGAAACATTCCACTTTCTTTCACTGACCCCATACATACTTTGATAATTTCTTTCAAATTAATATTTTTGTATACCGTTCTCCGCTGCCTCGGATATAAAATATGAATTTTATGCATAGGAATTATTAATAGTTCCTTTTATTTACATAACTTAAAGAAAAACAATAAGCTAATTTATATTAATTTTGCCTTAATTAATATGTAAGTATATGGTTTTTTTTTTCACCAAGACGTTTTTTTAAATATTTATGACAAATAATGTATAAAATTTAAATTTCTTATTCTTTTTTCTAGGCCATGATGCAAATACATCTATCAATTTTAGTAACACTCAATAATACAAATCCTGGGATGGTTTCCCTACTAGGAAGACCCACTGTTATGAGGCAACTTAGAAAAGCAGTCACCAAATTTGATTACCATTTCTTGTGCTGTTGGATGTATGAATGTTTAGAAGAGAGTTTTGTTCTCATTTGCAATTAAAGTACAATATTATGGATACAATAAATATACACTAAAAAATTCATGTGCTACTTAACCTCCACCATCTGTTCACTATGGTTTTAAATGTTTTTTTTTTAAACATTTTTTGTAAGGCATTAGAAGCGTTTTTTGCACTAAAAAATTATGCTCATGTGTTTATATGCTCTCATATACAAGTAAACAAACTAAAATTGTTTATTACTTTATAAAAGTCAAATAAAATTTACGCACAGAATCATGACAGCTGGTAATAACATCTATGTATCAACAGATAAATGCATATTTAATACATCGAACTACCGTGTCATAGTGCTTTGAGTTGCATTACTTTAACTGATCAGGGTTACTTATTATTGCAAAACGGTACAAAGTTCATAAATACTGAAAATTGATAGAATACCAACTATAATTGTTAATTATGGTTTTATAACCAGATACTATCCAATTTTATAATCTAGATGAAAAGTAAAGTGTAGTGTATGTAAAAAACAGTATAACGCAATGTAAAAAACAGAGTGTAAAAAAATTCACTTGAGCTTTAAAATCAGTAATTAATAGCCTAAGAGTTTGAAACAAAAAGATTATTTTTGCTGTCAAGATCCATAATTTTCTCATAAAGTTGGAAAAAAAAGTACTCTCGATTTGACCTACACCTTGAACAATGTTGCATTGTAGGTTATAAGGCCTGATGCAAAAGCATACATATGTGGGCATGACTGAGATCTTAACTTTAAGAATACTACTTACTTTGTATCTTCAATGAAGTGTAATTGTCGCAGTCTCTCGTCAGTAACCTGGAAGTTGATAACGTTTTTCCCTTACATTTCTAAAGGCTTCGATGGTTGAATAGTTGTGCTAGAGCTCTAAGAAGATAGTCAGTTGTGAAATGGACAACTAATTAAAGGTGCAAGAACTTTGCTGGTATAGAGACGAAGATTGCAATATCACTTTTACTCTTGTAAATATCACGCCTTTGAAAGAGATAATATTAAACAACCAAGCATAACTAACACAAGCTTGAGAGAAGGCACAAGCAGGAGTTTTCTGGAAAGAAGGAAAGGAGCAAAATTTTCATAGGCTTTTTAAATTTACTACTAGGTGTACATAATAAATTTTCACTGCACTTATTACCCATGCGAGCTAAATAACTAAGGTGTTAGTGATTTAGAATCATTTATACATTTTTTATGTATACGCCCAGAGAACGACAAGCTTAACTAGAAAATATTGAATGCTAGAGATTAAAAAATTGTGCTCATCTTAATAAAGTACAAAATTTTGATTTTATCAGTAACTAAGAAAATGTTGTAAGCCTCAGTAACTGTTAAAACCAAAGGCAATAACACATGCAATAATCAAGTGCAAAAATGCATGACTGTTGCGCAATCATTCCAGATTTCAGAGGAAAATTGATGTTGGCTGAAAGGAACACAGGCAAGGTTAATAAGTATTATGCAGATTACTTATTGTAAAAGAAGCCAAAACAAGAAGGTAAGTTAAGTTCCATTCAAGCTGGACATGAATTTATCTATACGATTGAACGAGAAGGTAAAGTAGTTCTTTAAGATCAATTAATTTGTGAAGAAGGATTGCACAGTTGTGTTGCATGACACAACAGCTGTGAGGTATCATTTTAATGAATTCAAGCTCAAACTTCACATTGTCAAAAGCTTCAACAAGCCATACTAAAAGCGGCGTGTCTAACAAAGCAGGTAACGAAAGTGCTTGGATTTTCAAGTGTTAAAAGATCAATACCTTGAAATGTTGAATCGGTAGGATAAGACTCTATTAAGACGCGTTCTTGGATGTGAAGAAGCAATAATTTTTGCATTTGATCTACGTATCTTTCGATAAAAATCTTCGATAGTCTAACGTACTGAATCTATCGATATCTTAATTCATAACTTAATAAATGTTTTGACCAGAAATTTCATACATATAGGCTATCAATGTTTGTATGCTGCAAGTTACACTTATCGAAATCGTACTTCATGTACGACTAATGGAAATCCCATATAAAAGTCTTTGATATGCCGAGTACACTTTATGCCGTCATACATTGGCTTTGTCTAGCTGTTTTTGTACGTGCCAGCCAACTAAATAGCCACAATATTTTTGTAAAAATGAAGTGACTGTGGAAATTTGTTTGGGTCATGATTATTTATACGCTGTAGCGTCCCGCCCACTTTTTAACGAGCTTAACATCTACTCGCTTTGGCTCGTTTCCATGGTTTTATCATACACAGCATTAATCATGAGTTTGAATATGAGCTTTTCAAGTTCATTTTTACTCTGCTTCCTCTACTCCATGTTAAGATCAACGTATAGTTGAAGCCATAGACTTCTTCTGAAGCGCAAAACTCTATCAACTTTCTTGAGAACTAGCCCATGTGTAAGAGGCTGCCTTTATGCCTTGTAATGTATGACATAGTACTCTTTATGATACAAAGTTGTCACGAGTTTCTGCTGTTTGTAGTGAGGTAAAGCCGAATGTTATGGGCAGAGAGGCAAATCTTTGTGTTAATCATAGATAGCTACTAGATACCTAACATCTACCTCCAATATGTAGCCATAACGGTCATTACTCTCGCAAACATCACCATCACCTGATACATCGGAAAAGTTCAATTCTGTGATGTGGCTGACCCAGTGGAGGTCGCATACTGGTAATGCCTGTGCCATTGCCCATCCATACAAGTTGTTTGCGTTAAAGTACATAAGACTTTTATCTTTGACCTCTGGATTATAATCTTCTCCCATTTACTAGTTGTTTGCTTTAGCATAGTGATTAAAGCACTTGCTAACACCTTCTCTAGTGTCTTTTTTTACAAGAAAAACATATCCACGTCAGTGAGCAGCTCTAACTCAACTTGGGTGAGTTTCAGCATGGTGTCTCACGTTAGACCAGGCGTGGTGTAATAATGTGCAGGATCCAACTTCTATGCTGCCAAGCAAGTGTAATAAAAGTTTTGAAATGCATCTGCCAAGAACGATATGGTAGTCTTCAAGTATAGGTGAGAGTACTCCACCAGTGTTTGAATGTGGAATGTTCTCCAAACATCTTATTTATGCTCATAGTTTGCATCGAAAATTTTACTATTGTCTAACTTTCTGAGCCATTTTCCTTTAGATGGCAGTACTTTTTCTCTCGCCTTCTCTAGAGAGCTAACATATTCGTAAGGAAATACTTCATTCCTCCACAAGACGTTTGTCTGCTTCTTACTATACAAATATTGGAACTCATTGCTCATGATATCACACTTGTTCAGACATGACCATAATTTTTCCATGGAGGAGGGCATGGATCAAAACGAATCGATGAATTAAAAATTTATGTCACTGCCTTTTATGTGCTTCGTGAATAAAATATACTTCTCCTTGTTTTTAGCAATAAGGTTGACTCTTCCCTCGAAGCCTTTACTTGTGGTCAATCCTTCGATGATGAAGTATAAGTCATAGCCTGTTAGATTGTAAAATATCACTGGAATAAATCTTGAAATTTGATAGCTGATGTTGCAACTTTCGTGATTAGCACTTCTCAATACTTTAGTCAGATGACAATGATCTCGCAATTTCTTGTGATTTTTTTTCAATAAGTCCCCACAAATGTGACAAACTTGGCTTTCCTAACTTTATCCTCTTCTGCAATAGTCAAGTGCGTTGGCTTTGGATTTTCATATAACTGTTGCAGATATTCTGCAATGGCTTTCAGTTATCGAGTAAACCACTGTGCTGGAGTCTCAATATCATCATATTTTCGATAACACTTGTAATGAATTCGCTGTTGTCGAAGCTGCATTTCATGCAATAGCCTAGACTGTAGGATTGATGGTTATTGAAATTCACATACGCCATTTTCTACAGGCTCAAGTAAACACAAGTAAAGATCGTACAGATAACGCAAGGGACTTGTTCGGCAGAACTAAAGGTCTTAATTTTAAAAATGTTTTTTTTTTTTTTTGATTGCTAACTTTATTCAACAATTAATCATGTTCACACAATGAAATTTCCATATGGTTCTTGACCTTATTTTCAGTTTGGAAAACATGTAAACATTTATTGCAAACCCAAAATTTTTTTTTCGTTGACATTCGATCCATTACTAGTCTTAACTGAGTTATGATCCATACACAATGGTTTTTTAGTTCTGCAACGTTCTGATCTTCTTTTTCGTTATCTTCATCCATGTAAAAGCTTTGTAGCAAAAGTAGATTAATATGAAAATCTTTTTTCTTAGAGGTAATGTGACATGGTAAAATCATTTTCTTATCATTCTATTTTTTTAACATGCATTCATTATCATAAACAAGATTTTATTTTTCAAATTTTCCAATTTGCTTTAAAAGAATTGGAAACTCTCTAGCATTAAATTCAAGTTTACTCACATGGGAGTGATAATGATTCTCTCCATACGAATGTCCAGTTACTGGGCTTAGAGCAGATAAAACTTCCCACATACAACATTCATCATCGCTGTCATGTACATTCTTTCATGCTGTTCTTACAAGGATATCTTTTGATAATTACACATACAAACTTGTCATCATTGAGTGACATTTATTTATATCTACTGTCAATCTGGTTATCTACTACAGGGTCAAACCAGAATTTCTTTCAATGACTTTCGCATAATTTTTTTGTAATATGCACTCTGCAGTAAGCTAAAAATTATTCTTCGAAGCATTGTTGTTCAAAAGCATTCATGACTTTAGACAAAATGAAAACCTTGGCACCATCTAGGACGGAAACAATATTTATATGATCGTGGTTACCTATTACATATGTTGCTATATGACTTTTGAATACCGGGGTAAATCTTTCCACTGTACTCTGCTTTGCATTTCAACACTGTCTTGCATATGAGCACTATTATGTTCACTGTCTTGCATATAACGGCAATTTTGTTCTCTAACATTGTCCTGGACACTAGGGTCACCACTGTCTTGCACATTTCTATCACTGCGCTGTTGCTTCGGAAGGTAGGAAACAGTGGAAGCCTGATGAAAATGCTTGTAATTTTTAGCTATAGGTTTTTCTTGTCTTTGCGCATAGTACGCAGGGGGGCCAAGCCCCAAGAGCACACACACACACACTCATATATATATACATATACACATATAAATGATTGTATAGTTGGTTTGAAGGATACTGTCCCTGGACCTTCCGCAGCCATCTAACAATATTAATAGACCCCCCATTGACCATTGAGCCCCTACAAAACTTATGAAAATTTCGTCATTTTTTCCATTATTGTAGCTTAGATTACTGTTTGTTTCCAGCCTTTATAGCTCCTACTACAACCCGCACCATCCATTAACCCTACATACGCCTCCACCGCCCTTCCCGTCAAATTCTTCTGAATTCCATTAATATGAAAGTGATTTTAAACTTGAGAGCTTCGTCAAAAGCATTATGTTATAAATTTATAAATAAAAAGTAAATGCTTCTACATAAATCTTTTATTATTATTTATGTTACTAAAATCCAGACCATCGAAAATTTTAATAGGCTTGATAATAATGTCATTCACTCTATTTCAAAAAATAATGTATATAACATTGTGCAACATGAGACATTTCTTGCTCGGGATAAAGAAGATGACAGTGCAGTTGAGCCTATCCTTATAACGGTACGTGTCAGCTATAGTTACGTGGACGTAAATGAGCCATTAGTGTATATGCATTAACGCGTAGGTTTTAAACGTTTAAATGGTAGCTAAGTATAACATGGAAAATATTACTAGTAACGTTACAGTAAACTTGTAGATTTTGTAAACGTTCCTTATTTGAAGATCCATGGGTGGTCCTAAATGTTTTTTTGTATACTTATTTTTACATATTAAAAATCTTCGATTCTTTTAACAAAGCACTAATGTACTAATCATTGGTCACCAAAAAAGGAGTCTCAAAGAGCTGCCACTGAAACTATTCTGTCATTTATAAGAGCTTTGGCATCTGTAAAAAAATAGATTTTAGTAAGAGGCTCTCACAGAATAATTGTGGTAATTCTTACATTAACACGTTGTCATTAAATAATTAAGAGTTTAAAATTGAATATGAGGTTGTTTATTCAGTGTAATAAGAATAAGATTTTTTAGCGTATTGACTAAGAAAGCCATCATTTTCGTTAAGCTTTTGTGAAGCATTGTTTATCATTAGTAGTATTCTGCAACATGTCTTATTAAAGCTCAAAAGTGTCTTAAGTACATAAAAGTGAAATATTATTAGAATTATTAAATTTTTAATCAAATTTCACATAGGCTATTTATTAGTACACAGATCTCATTGTTCGACTGTAATTGGTCCTTAAGCCAAGAAGTATTAAAGACAGTGCATCGACCCATGGCAGGGTGGAGCACTTGAACGCGGTCTTGAGAGTCCGGTGGAGGCGCTCGACCATGCCGTTCGATTGAGGGTTTTATGCGGTAGTTTTGACGTGCGTAGCGCCAATCGTCCTTGCTAGTTCTTGAAAGAGTGTGGACTCAAATTGTGCTCCTCTGTCTGATGTGATAAAGATAGGAGTACCATGGACGCTGATCCTGAGGTTCACGGCCTTTGCTACAGTATTAGCTTGAGTGTTGGGCAGAGGGATCGCTATAGACCAACGCGAGAATCGATCGACGATCGTAAGACAAAACTGCATGCCCTGAACTAGAGGGAGTTTGATGAGGTCGATGTGTATACGTTCGAGCCTGTTGTCCGGCTCTGCGAAGCGGCCGAGGGCAGACCTGTTGTGGCCGTTCACCTTAGTGGTTTGGCAGGGAACACAGGTACTCGACCAAGCAGAGACGTCTTTGCGCACGCCTGGCCAAACGTATTTTTGTGCGACGGTACGAACAGTGGTGTTGACTCCAGGGTGCGATAAGTTATGTATAACCTCGAAGGCCGTGTGACGAGGTTCTGTTGGCAGGTAGGGCCTGACAATATTGTGGGCTACATTACACTAGAGAGAGTGTCTGTCTATGATAAGCTGTTGCAGTTGTAGACTGGAGTCTTCTAGCAGACCTGGTAGTTCGGTGTCGGTGGCTTGTGCTGCTGCGATAATCCCTGGACTCAAGCAGCAGGGCATCGAGATTGATGCGATGATAGCAATTGGCTGAGGGCCTGTGTTGTTGCTGACTTTGGTCTCAGAGTCAGAGCTCGATACGGCAGAGGGTTGCAGGAGGTCGTTTTCGGGCAAACATGCTCGAGACAGTGCAAGATGATTTTGAGGTAGCAAACTTGTCTTGGTGTGGCTTTGTCGGAGCGTTGATGGTGCTCAAAAATCAGTGGGTGGTGGTCCATGAACGTAGTGAACGGGCGGCCTTCCAGGATTCTTTGGAAATGTTTTACGGCAGCGCTGATAGACAGCAGTTCCCGATCGAAGGTGCTGTAGAGGCACTGCGTCAGGTCTAATTTTCTCGAGAAAAAACCTAGTGGTTGCCATGCACCCGCCGTTTTCATCTTGCTGTTCCAGTGCTGCGCTGATAACTATATCTGAGGCATCGGTCCTTAGGGCTAGTGACGCACCTGGACGCAGAAAGGTGATGTAAGTCGCTTCGATGATGGAGTCCTTGCAAGATAGAAAGGCTTGTTCCACTGTAGTGGTCCAAGGAAGCTTCTTTTTTTTAGTTCGGCCTTTGAGCAATTTATGAAGTGGTGCTTGTATGTCGGCAGCGTGTGGAATGCATGGCCTGTAGTAATTAAGTATTCCTAGAAACCAGCTGAGCTCTGAAGCATCAGTTAGCATAGGAAAGTTTCTTATTGTAGTGACCTTGGTTGGACGACGATTGCCAGATGTCGAGCGATCACGGTTGCGGCTCTACTGTTGGCCTGGGGCAGGTGGTGCATGAGTTTGTTGAATTGTCAGCTGGGCAACAGCTGCTTTAAGCACCGCAATTTCTTGAGGTAGGTTTGAGGTGGCGGTGGTGAGCGGGGTGTATGATGCCTTGGAGATAGCCATGACAGTGCCTCCAGTTTTCACAAGATTGTCAGTTGCCTCAGCGAGTTTATCCATTGATGATGTCTTGGGGATGCTCAAAAGCATGGCAGTGGCTTGAGGGAGTGAGTTTAGCTACTTAACTTTTAGGATCTCGTCAGTTTTTTTTTATTACCCGCGAGGTTTTTTATTTTTCGCCATAGTGCTGAAGGTTTGTAATCAACAAGAGAAATACTTGAGAGTAATTGCCGGAGCATTTTTTCAGCAGAGTCCATTGTGCGTGATAAACTGGCATCTTTGAGCGTCTTATACTTCTGATCGGCCAGCGAAGGGTCAATAATGTCCATAACCTCCGTGGCTGTCGTCTGGTCAAGCGTGCCAATAAGAAGATTGAATTTTGCGTTGTCGTCTGTGACGTTGCTTGAAGCCATCAAACACTCTGCCTGTGTGAATTATGGCCTTGGAGCATTACGCCAAAAATGCGGCAGGTCGCATTTTGTTGACATGCTTTCTTCTGGCGTTGTGTTGTTGTTGCTTGGGTGCGTTGTGAAATCGTCGTTCGCATCGTCGTAATTGGAGGACGAGTTACTGCCATGTGAGATGGTAGATACGGGCGGCGACGGTTTGTTGTTTTTGGAGGGCGGGAGCCCTGTTGCTTCGGGACGCAAGAGCGAAGGCAAAAATGTTGGTCGCTTGACGAAAGCAGGGATGGTATGCCTTGTTGAGGGAACGCGCCTTGAGTGTGCAGCTTGCACACATTGCTGAGTTGTCATATGTTTATAAAATTTGACTATGCTAAGTTAATATTTTTTCTTCACAGGAACAGAAAATCTGAGGTTTGATTTAAAAATGTCATGCCATCAGCTTTTCAAGCAGCTTCATCTTGGCAAAAAAAATTGCAATTACAACAGTTAAAAAAATTTTCAAGTAGTTTTTTAAGTTCTAGTTAATAGCAAGAATACCATAGCAAAGTTGCCCAAGAAAAACAAAATAAGCCTTAATAAATAAATGTAAAACAATAGAAGAAAAAACATAATGAGAGAAAGAGAATTGAAGACAACTGAGCATGTAAGCAAGTGCTAAAGAAAAATAAAAAATTGAAATTGTGATCTGACAGTTGTAGAATCAAGAAGAAGTTGTTTAAAAAAAATTAAAGTAGAAAAACTGAACAACTGTATTTAGATAGAAATAGCTGTAAAGTTTTAATTTATTGTTTAATTCATAGCTATTTACCAAAGTGTACCTTTTATACGAAATGTAAATGATAAAATACTTTTTATACAGTTATTTTACCTTAAATTATTATTTCGTTAACTATATCTAAGGTATAATGTATATAATAGCATCACATAACATAGCACCAGCACCGTAACATCGAGTAAACAATAATTGAATCAAAGAATTTTGGCTAGAGGGATAAGTTTTAAAGTTGCTTAGCCAACTATTAAGGCATTAGACTTTTTTTTGCATTATTTTGGTATTTTTTTCCAAGCACGCAAATAATATTTTTAGAAAGCTTTTTTTCTTAAAGTTATCTCAAACTTCAAGTTAATATTTGCTTAATTTTACAAGCACGGTAAAATCGAATAGTAATGATTTGGTCATGGGATTTTGGTCACAAGGACAAGTTTTAATGATGCTTGGCCAATTGTTGGGACATCATGCTCACTTTAGGATTATTTTGTTATTTTTTTCGAAGCACGCAAATATTGTTCTTATAAAGTTTTTTATCTAAGTTGGATCCCAAACTTTTAGTTAATATCTAGTGATTGTGAGTACCATATTTTTTTTTTTGCATATTTTATACGGTTTTCTCGGCTTAACCTTACTAAGGTGGTCAACGATTAGGACTCAAACCTTACTATGTTCTGGTATTGTTTTTATTTTCAGCGTATACTTTCAGTTAATTGCTGATTTGTCAACTGCACTTTTGTTACAATTCAATAGAATTTAATCTTTATTTCTTCTTTTTTACATTCGTATTCGTAAGTTTTTATTATATTTGTATAAATATTTATGAGAGTGATATCAGGTTTTATATGATAAATTATAAAAGCTGCGCACTTAATATGATTAATTAGATATTCCACCATCAATGAGCAGTGAAGAGCTACCAACTAAAACTCCACACAAATTAAAGCACTTTTCTCAATGTTTTAGTTTCTTGTTCTTACATACTATGGGATCGGTACTTGCTGGCTTAATGTGTTGGGGCTTCAGGGCTGGCTTTGACTGTCAATTGACACGTCTACAAGTCATTGAGTGCCCAAAAAGCTCTACTAGGTAACATTTTGTGTCGTATTTAAGAGGCTTCAAGTATTTTCAGAAAAAAGTAAGAAATAAATTTAATTATGCAAGTCGTCCCGTAATACTATTAATTGCATTCAATAGATGCATACCACTGCTTTCTTATCTAGAAAATTTGAAAGACTGTTCATCACCATAAATTATATAATTAGTTAAAAATAAGGAGTAAGCAGATCTGTAAACAAAATTTTTCAGATTATTAACTTTCGTTTAATAATAAACAGTATGCTAAAAAAATAGATTATCATCATTGAAAAACAAATTTAACTAGATTTCTGGTGTTTTGTAGATGTACTTCTACAATGAAATACTTATTTGTTCTTACTTTGTTAAATTTATTTAGGATTCTTTGATTCTCCTACACTTAATCTTTTGGTTCATACATCATATAACGTTTGTGATACAGCTGGTGTAAGCATAAGTCACCTTCGACGAATTAAAAGTATTTAAAACCTCAGTTAAAAAAATTTCTTTATCACTCAAACAAATTTTAGATATAAGCTTAGAAATAAGCTATAAGTATGAGTTAGCTATTAAAGTACTCAAAAATTTTTTGTAACCCCTTTCTCCTAAGAAAAGCAAAAAATAATCATGTTGGGAGCGACCACACAGCGATGGATAACGAAATAAGAAATAACGAAATAAGAAATAAGATGTCAAATAAAAAAGAAGTGAAGGGGGAGCTGAAAAATGGTAGAGAGCTACGAAGAAGAAATGGTAGCAGAAAAAGGCTTGCATGGAAATTACATGTTCGGGAATCACGTAAGAATTAGCAAATAACTGTGTCAATTCAGAAAGAGTTAAGAGAAAGCCTTAAGAAGTCGGGGCAAACACTCACTTTTGTTTATAAAACTATATAACCTAAAAAGTTATGTATGTATCAACATAAGAATTGAAAAGTGACTCATGCAGACAATTATAAGCTCTAACACCTAAGCTTTCACTCAATTATAACACAATTCATAGGAAGTAACAAATTTAGATAAGTGAAATATTTTTTAGAAATTAGTTTTATAAATGGACCAATACAAAACCCAATGGTTTAATTTATTTTCAAACTGCATTTTTTCAAAATATAATTTTTAAACTTTTCCACTTTAAGAACTGCATATTGACACTGAACCAATGTGATAGAAAATTTTCGAACAGTAAAGTTCATTAAAAATCAGTGTTCTTTTATGGCCATAAAAATGAAAATGTGAGCCAGTCGTAAAAATCCATCACTATTAAGGCTTCATTTTAAAGACATCAAATTTTTAAGCCTAATTTTTACTACACATAGAAAGTAATTGTTAAAATAAACTTGTTTTACTATACTAAAAAATTAAGAAACGAGTTATTTGAAAACAATAATATAGATTAGTTTGCTTTATTAAAATGTGAGTTTTCATGACTTTTTAAAAAATTCAAAAGTTATAAGAACTAACTCACTATTAAATATACGTAGAAAATATTTTGTTGAAACACTTGACATATAGCTTGTACATGCATTTTTTTACTCCTAAATATTAACAATTTTGATTGCTTGAAAATTTTGTCCTAAAAAACATTTTTTATGGCTAAACTATTTTCACGCTCAATTTTCATAAATATTCTAATTTTTTCTTCGTATATTAACTAATACATATGTCTGATTGTACCAAACAAAATCGAATTGATCATGACATTCAATTTTTGTCTTTTAAATAAAACTGATGATAATAACAAAAATAAAGTGCACTGAAACTCAGAAAATTTGAATATATTTAAAATAGAAAACAATATAATCATTATCTTATTTTAAAAGTAGATCTACAATACACTACTAATTGTGGTGGACTAAGATACCATTAGACACAAGAAAACGTCAGTTCTCTAAAACTATTTTTTAAATGATTTATTTACTTCCTTGAGTTAAAAAGTTACAGAATTCATGCAAGAAAAAACTTGTTATAAACTTATA
>NW_019379777.1:34197-89706 GCF_000648655.2 Copidosoma floridanum | reverse complement strand
ATGATGATGATGATGATGATGATGATGATGATGATGATAATGCTGATGATGATGATAATGATGGTGCCGATGATGATGATGATGATGATGATGATGATTATGATGATGATAAAGATGATCATGATGATGATGATAATGATGATGATGATGATGATGATAATGATGATAATAATGATGCCGATGACAACGACGATAATGATACTATTTATAATGATGTATTGATAATATTGAGGATCAATAATGATATTGATGTTGATGGTTATGTCGATGTTAATGATGATGACTATGATTATGTTGATGCTAATGATAATGATTATGTTGATTATAATAATGATAATGATAGTAATCTTAAGAATGATGATGATGTTGATGGTATCGATAATGATTATAATGATAAAAAATATGATAAAGTCGATGATCGTGGTTATTTTGATGGTATTGATAATTAACATTATGCTAATGATAATAATAACAATGAAAATGATGATGAGTCTAACATTGACAGTTGTAATAATTATGATGATAGTTATTATGATGATAACAGTGATAAAAGTGTTGATCGCGAGAAAGATTTGCAATGACAGTAATGAGCACGTTGATAATGCTAGCAATGAAGATAATAATACTAAGGATAATAATTATGATATAATATTGTTAATGATATTGATGATGAGGACTATAAAATCGTTTAAACAAATGATAATAATGTTAATGGTTACAATGATGATAGTGATGGTAATAATAATACTATTTTTAAGACGACGAAAATAATTATAACTATTATAGTTATGTCAATAATAATGTTTATAAAATGCCCTGGGCAGAAGCAGTCAACCTATGGGGCGCGTGCCTTTTGGGTGGCGGATGGCGGCAAGCTTTCCGTGGGTGTATGGCTTTGAGGCGCTGCGGTGGTTGGAGCTTGTACCCACGGGTGGTGGGATCGAAATAACAAAGTTCTCGTGGACCAAAACGCCAAGAAAAAAACCTCGTAAAAAAATTTAGGGTTGGTTCTCGAATGATACCAAATATGGGTGACGCTAATGAAAACAACGTACCCAAGGAGGTTACCTCTGAGAGGAAATCCGCTGCCATTTCTGACCTGGTGAAAACCCGGGTGACTGGTGTTGGCGTCACGAATTCTGGAAGAGGCTATAGAGGCGTCCAGCACGAAAGTGCTATGCTTTCTAAAATCTAAAAACAAATGACAACTGGTGGTTGGTTAAACGATTGGACCAACAAACGACAGGATATAGACCAGAATAGCCAGAATGAACAACAGCTGACACTGGCTGAATGAAAGGTAGTTGCTCACCTACAGAAAACCTTGAACGACACAGAAAATGAGAAGGAAAAAGTACTTGGTAGGACGGCAGACGTCCTACAAAGTATTTAAAAAGCAATTGACAGGCAGCCAAACGCTAGCAGCACAGTTAAGGAAGCTAGAGTTCTCCTGGAAGAAATCTGTGGGATCTTAAAGGACCTCAAAGGCCGCCACCAGATAACTGTGAGAGAGATGTTAGTGTTAAGGAGATCTCTGCCAGCTCGTGTAATCAGACAGCCTCCAAAAAAGAGAGGTAGAGACGATGGCGCTACTCAGGATTGGAGCGTACCAAAAAAAAAGCAAGAATTGAACCATGGAAGGAAATCGTAAACAAAAAAAAGCAGGCACTGATGAGCTGCAAGGAGCAAATGGCTGCTAGAAAGGAGTTGGTAGGTAGCACACCAACTTCAAACAAAGGTTAGCCAGGAAAGGATGTAAAGAAGTGGAGAAAGGTAAAGGAAAGAAACGAGGCCATCCTCGTGAAACCAGTAACAAGAAATTCATACGTGGAAGTACTGGGAGCATTTCGTAACGCAGTCAACCCAAGAGATTATGGCGCAGAAGTTACTAGAATACGCAGCACAAAGGCTGGTTGTATTCTGGTGGAGCTCGCCAAAAGCACCAAAGACAAGAAGAAGCGGACTTAGGCCATCTCACTGGCTGTTGGTACCGCAGAAAAGGTACAATCAAGGAAACCTAGAGTTACCTTGGTGGTACTAGACTTAGAGGCAGTAGCCGATAAAGAGAAAGTTTCAGCAGCCATCCAAGAGGCTGCTAAAACCGGAAAAGACCCAGGCGAAATGAAAATGACTATACTACCGCCAAACCGATGGCAAAAAAGAATGGCGCTAGCTGAAATGGACGAGGCTGGCGCTTTGTCCCTTTTTAGAAAAAGGAACAATAGCAGTGGGTTGGATCCGGTGCCGACTAAGGCGCAGGATTATCGTCCAGCGATGCTACAGGTGCCTGGGATATGGGCACACAAGATGTGACTATAGAAGCCCGGACTGATTAAGCCTCTGCTGGAGATGCAACTAAAGAAAAACACAGAGCTAAGGACTGCAAGGCCGAACTACGATGTGTCCTATGCAGTAAATCCGCGCATGGAGGAGAGATCACTAATCACGTGCCTGAATCTGGAGCGTGCAGGGCTTTTAGACAGATCCTGGACAGAAGAAAAAGAAACCTGACACAATGCCCAGAATTCTCTAAGGAAATATGAGTGGGGCAATTGACGCAGATGCCCTTCTGCCACAAATATTATGTGAAAGAAGGGTAGACGTAGCACTCATGAGCGAGCAGTACAGGAACTTTAAGCCACCTAACTGGCTTAGCAATGCAATTAATCCGTCGGCAATTTTAGTTCCTAGACTAGAAAAAATCCGCCAAGATGCAATATAATCGGAAAGACATTTTGTCTGGTTGAAAAGTGGGGGCATCACTTAAGTCAGCTGCTACTTTTTATTAAACACTAGTATCAAAAAATACAGAAAAAGAATAAATTACCTCGAAGATACCGTCAAGGATGGCACGGAAGGTGACCTATTGGTCGCTGGGGACTTTAATGTAAGAGCAGTAGAATGGAAAGCCCTGCAACGAACTCTAAGGACCGGGCAGTCCTAGTTTTAGTGGCAAGGCTAGGACAGGTCGTTGTAAACAAAGGAAGGATCACGACTTTCCGAAGGCCATGATTTGGCAAATCAATACCAGACATTAAACTGGCTTCGAAGAGCCTTGCGCCAAGAGTAAAGGAATGGCAGGTAATCAAGGACGATAATGGCAGCAATCACATATATATTGTCTTTGAAATCACCGATACGATAGACAAAAGAGGCATAGCACGCAAAACAGGATGGAATGATAAGAAGCTGGACACAGAACGACTAGCGGAAAAAAGTTGAGAATGGCATCGCTGCTATCCAAGACGATAAACAAAACATGCACACAGCAGAAAGAATACAGAAGATCACTCAGGCAACCATGCAACTCCTAAAAACCGCATGCGAGCCCTTCATGCCCAGGAAAAAAAGCTGGACCGGCAGACGCTCAACTTACTGGTGGAACAAGGAAACTGCAAACAAAGATACGGATACTATGAAGCATATCGTGTATACGCTATTTCCAACGCATACAGAACTCGAGGATCAAACAGACTTGGAGCTCATAGAAGATGTACCTTTATTTACCCAGAAGGAACTGGAGCTAGCAGCCGGATCGCTTAAAAACGAGAAATCTCCTGGACCAGATGGTATACTGGCAAAAGTCATTAAGACAGTGGTGGCAAAACACCCACAGCTGCTCTTAAACCTATACAATGTATGTTTGCGGAAGAAGTTGTTCTCAACCCCCTGAAAAAACGCATGGCTGGTACTAATCGATAAAGGCAAGGGGGAGCCTATCTCTCCGTCATCTTTCAGGCCGTTATGCATGCTGGACACACCCGGAAAGTTAAACGAAAAGCTGCTTGAGGCCCGTCTTCTACAGGTCATAGAAAACGCGGGAAACTTATCCAAGGCAGTACGGATTTAGAAAAGGAAGGTCTACCATAGGAACAGTAGAAGAAGTAGTGAAAGCAGTTCAGAACACTCAAAACATATGCCATGGAGCAAAACTCTTTGTTCTTGTGGTGACCTTAAATGTAAAGAACGCTTTTAACTCAGCAAGATTAAAGGACATGCTGCACGTACTAAAATACACATTCAGAACACCAGACTGTCTATTGAGAGTATTGAGAGATTATCTTAAGGACCGCTTCTTGACCTATACGACAACAGAAGGCAAAACAAAGAAGAAAATAACTGCAGGGGCATTCCAGGGTTCCATACTTAGACTCGATCTCTAGAACGTGTCATACGACGGACTACTCCGCCAGGAAATGCCAGAGGGGACGTTCTTGTTGGGATACGCGGACGATGCTGCTGTAGTGATCGTCGAACGCACGATGGAACTTGTCCGGATATGACTTAACCAGGTTATGCGGAGAGTGGCTCCACGGATGGAAAATCATAGACTCGAAAATGCAGCAGGCAAGACGGAGATGGTACTATTAACGAGAAAAGAGAAAGATACTATTATCCCCCTCAAGGTACAAGAAGAAAAAGTAATGACGAAGGATGCCGTAAAACACGTAGGGGTGATGCTGGACACAAAGCTTACGTTTTAAAGCCACCTTAGGCAAGCAGTAGATAAGGTGGTGGCAAGAGTAGCGGCATTAAACCGAATCATGCCGAACGTGAGAGGACGCAAGCGTACAAACGGCTTCTAGGGTGTGGTTGCGAGGCAGTCAGTATGTGGTATGGAGGCTTGCGTGGGTTCTTGAATGCGGGCAGACTCCTGAAAACCGCTTCGCTATATGACCACCCTACCAATAAGCGGCTGTCCCTCGGTGGCCCAGGTCTCTGCCCCTCAGGCTCTGCGGTGAGTGAGCTTCTTGCACCTTTTCTGGGGGTGGCCGGGTTAGGGCTCACGCTGGAGAGCGTCTGCCTATTATTTTTCTCCATCCCTCCAAGTAAGCAGAGAATAAGAGCTCGAATGCGTGACGGAAACTAGAAAATACTCTAGAGGACGCAAGAGTTACAAGACAAGTTGGTAACGAAGCACTAAAGGAATCCCGAACCAGGGGCTTAGCCTCTGTGGCCCTGGCTTAAGGTGTAAATGCAAGAGCAGATTTCGACCCATGTGTCCGAGGAAAAAGGTCTTGCCAGTTTATTGGGTATGGTCATAAAAAGTCCTACACAGTAGAGGGTTCGTACACCCTTCTGTCGTGCATGAAGGCATTCTAGCGGAAAAAAGATGATAATAACGTGATAATGATGCTAAAAGAAATAAGAATAATATCAATAATGTCGAAAACAATAAAGATGAGGATGATGATAATGATAAAAATGTAGATAGAAATATTAAAGATGATAATGATGATGACGATAATGATAATTCTTATGTTGATAATGACGATCATCATAACGAGAATAATAACGGTATTGATTAAATAATAATGCTGCTAATAATAATAAAAGTAATAATAATTATGTCAAAGATAACAACCATTGTGTTAAACATAATAATTACATTAAGAATATGAACAATGATGTTAGAAATAATTATTATTTTGGTAATAATGATGATAATAATAATAAGGAGTATAATGATATCCACGATCATAACGATAATAAAGCCGATAAAGATAATGATGCTGATTATAATAATGATCATGATTTTGAGGATTCTGATCGTGACAAGCGTAATTAGTATAAAAAGTTATGATAATGTTAATGATGACACTTCTAATGATAATAATAAGGTTTACAATGATCATGATGACAATTACAATGATAACGATGGTGATAATAATAATAATGATGATGATGATATTGATGATGATGACGACGGCGATAACGATAATATCTAAAATAATGATAATGATGTTGAGTATAAAGATGATGATGGAAATAATGATAATGATAATTATGATGATGATGATGATGATGATGATGATGATGATGATGATGATGATGATGATGATGGCAATCATTAACATTTTAAAAACGACGATTTTAAAGACGATGATGATTTAAATGACGATGATAAAGACAATAATGTTATTGATGATGTTGATACTGATAATAATGATAATAATACTATTGATGATTACAATAATGATGATGCGAATATATTTAATCCTACTAATTATGATGGTGATAATCATGATGATTATATTGAAAGTGATAACAATTATAATATCATTGGTCATAGGATGATAATGACGCCGTTGATATAGATGATTATTATAATAATGATGATGTTGATGATGATAATGCTGGTGATGACGATAATGATAATGTCGATGATGTAGATGTTGATACTAAAGATTATGATATCGTCGATGATAATGATGATTATGATCATGATTTGGAGGATAATTATCATGACCAGCATAATAATTATGAGAATTGGGATTCTGTTGATAATAGTGATGCTGACGATGATGACTTTGACGATGTTTATGTTGATGATGATAATGACTATCGCGATAGTAATGAATTTGATGATGATAACGAGGTTAGTGATATCGTCGATAATAAGGATAAGAATGTTGTTGATTAGGTTACAACTGATGAAGATAATGATTGGTATGGTGATGTGAAGGTCAATAATAGTGATGATGTTCATGATAATGATGAAGATGATAACAATCATGATAATAATAATAATGATGATAATGATGATGATGATTATAGCAATCGTGAAGATAATAATCATGATGATTACAACAACAATGATGATGTAGTGATTATAATAATGATATTAACAGTGATTTAAAGACGATGATGATGCTGATGATTATAACGATAGTAATGATGATGTTGAGAGTAACAATGGTAGTGATAATTGTATTTACGAAGATGATAATGTGGATAATAATATTCAGAATGATGATTATAATAATCATTTTAATAATGATAATGATAACGAAGTTTATGATATTGATGATATCAACGATGATAATGGTAATGATAATAATGAAAATGGTAATAATGTTGATGATTGCGATAATGGTGACGACGATGATATTAAGGATGATAATCATAATAACAATGCTTTCCTTAGCAGCAATAAGATGATGGTGTTGCTGAAGATAATGATAATGGTGGTGATGATGTCGAGAATAACGTTGTGGGTGATGATGATGATGATGTTGTAGCAAATAATGATATTCAAGACGATAATGATGATGACGATGATGATGATGATGCTGATGATGAAGATGTTGTTGATGATGTTGATGATAATGATGATGATATCGATGCCGATGACTAACATAGTGATGTTGATAAGGAGTATGATGTCAATGGTGATAATGATGATGCTGATGACGATAGTAAGAAATTTTAGTTTCAATGGTGATAAATACGGTCTCTATTGGTTGTGGCCCAGTATTCGCCATGACTTTGTTTAAAAGCGAAATTAGCTAGGGGATTTAAGCATGTTTTGTCCTAGATTATAAGTGGGATTTATTAGCGTGGCTATGCCATTTATTTGAGCCCTAGATGCTTTTATTGCATTATAAGTTTCTGGCATTTGATATGTATTCACATACCATTGGTGTATATATATTGGAGCAGGAAGGCTGGTAAAACCATACTAAATGTTCTGTTTTATTTTATTTTTTCTTAGTTTTTTTTTATGCAAGTGTTAAAGTGTAATTAATTCTTAGGTAAAACACACTTTACTGTTAAATAGTGTAGAAGTTTGGACTAGTGATTTGCTTATGAGATGCCGATAAATGACATATGAAAGTTGTTAACGTTTCTAGTCATCAAGCTCTTATTGCAGAACTTTTGAATGCCATAATTTAGCATTTGTATATTCTAGATATTTATCATAAAGAACAAATTTACTTAAATCGACTTATGTGTTATTTAATAATTTCATAACATTTTGTATTATATAAAACATAATGTTTTTATGTAATTAATAGCTTTTTATCTAAATCAAATAAGTGCGAACGTATTTGGTCAACAGGAAGCAGCCTTTTTATATTTTAATGTCTGACATTTCGTTTAACCATGTCAACCTTTTAAAAGACTGTTACAAGGAGTGCATTCTAGACTTTTTGTTAATGATAATATAGCTGTATATTGAACTACAAATAAAATGTTTTATGTTATAACATAGAGTAAGACATTATATAAAAAATCTTTAAAACTTTTACTTCTGACATTTAGTACCTGGTGGTCATGATTAGTTGATTTTTCGATATGACTGTAAATATTAATAATAATAATGCTGACGATTCTTATATCAGCTCTTGACGTTTTTTTATTGTATGATAAATTGTATTTGTTAGTTGATACACAACTATATTATCGTCGCAAAGTGGTCAGGAAGGTGCTGTTTTTAACTGTCTTCAAAGAGGTCGATACAGTTTGACGAAATGTTGGACATTAGGAAATTAAGAATGCTGCTTCTTTTTACCAAGTTTTTTGGCATTTATTTCGTTAATTTACCCTGCAACAAGGTGCAGAAGTTGATGGTTTTTCACATTATCGGTAATTTCTTAAGTTTCTTACATTATTTCATAATTTTCTTTACTATATAATAAATGATAGATGTTTTATACAAAGCGTCAGATTTGTTGAGTTGTACATAAACACAACATAAACATATCGTAGTTTTTTGCATTTATGACATGATTGTACGTATCATTAGAAACTTATAGTTCAATTCTTTTTTTTTAGCACAACAAATCGATTCTTACGTCACCTTAAAATTGCAGAACGTAAAATCTACAACAATGACTGCAAAGGGAATAAATCCATGTTGGGAGCAAGATTTTTTATTGTAAGTAATAACACTTTTATTTTTGTTTATGATGTCTTAGATATTTGTATAAGAAAAATAAATATTATTATAGCTTTTATTGCGTTAGACGTTAATAAATATTTATCTCTACAGTTTTACTATTTAGAATTTATTAATAAAGAAAACCTAGTATTTTGTATAGTTTAATAATGAGATTTATGAAATTTTATTTTTAAATATACTTAAAGTATAATAATCACTTCATATCATAAATCTTTATATCAAAGTTTGAGACGTAGTTAAAACAAAAACAAGCTACCCATTTTCTTAAATATTTCTAATACCACAAGTAAAACTGTACAGTAGTATGAGAAATAACTACAGATGAAAATTATATTGCAACCTTCTATTAGACTCATTAAAAAAATACGATCTGCACACAATATTACTACTAAAATATCGAACATAGCACTATTTTGTTAGTTATTTTGTCAGTTATGTGGCAACCTTATTGTACGAAATATGCAAATAAATTATGATAATGCAACAGATAATAAAAAAAAAAGAATCAAAAGTGGTAGAAGGTTTTCTACAAGGTATAGAATTTTTAAGTTTGTACTTATTCTGTTATATATATAAGATTCATATGGGTTTTTTTTCAACACGGAGTTTCAAAATAAAGGATAAATGTATTGTTTTATAAGCTTCTAAGAGTTCTAAGCAAATATTGAGCCAGAAAACTCAAAAGTTTTTAGTGCGAATGACACACGTAGTAATAAAAATAATGATTTTATAAAATTTTTTTCTGAACTTGTGTTTAGCGCATTCTCAAAGATAAATAAAGAATCACTCGTACTTGTCTCTTCATTTAAAAAAATTTTAATATCCTACACTACTGTGCAGCCACATTGTGGTCAGAAAATGGATATATTTTTAGAGGTTATAGTGAAATGATAATTTGTTCATTCTAAGTTTTTTTCAAGGTCCCTCTTCAACTACCAAAATAATTTTTTAAAAGGTACACCTAAAGTTGTACGCTTAAGTGAAAACGTAAGAAAAATTGAACTTGATGAGATGAATAAGAAGAATTGCTAATTTTATGCTAATTCTACTATAAGCACATTTTGTGCCATGATACCAGATGAGACAGCAATCCTCTCAAAGCAGAGTCCAGTATTCTAGAGACTCGCAAGCTATAGACTGGCGCAATTAGAACACAGCTTAAACTAACCCTTACCTCAGTTTCCCTACTCCTTTTTTATCTCTCTATGTAGTACGAGTATGGTTTACCCAAGCCCACTTCATGGCTTATACATTACATTTAAGCCACGCTTGCAAACGACAACATAGATAAGCAGGTAAGATCCTGTTTGTTTTTGCTGGTCATACTTTTTAATCGCATCTACGATTTTTTAATTTATTGCTACCATTTTAAAATAATTATTTACATGAATTAATGCACAGAAAAATTAAATTGATGATTGATTTTCATTTAGCTTTTATATATTGACGGCTTTCAAGAATAAAAGTAAAAGTTAATAATGGCAGAAAAAACAAATAATTCTTGCTGTGTTCTAAATCATGCTGACAATATCTTTGAACAAAGATCAATAATACTCACTAAGTTTAAAGAAATGGTAACAAAAATTGAAAATTCTTTTTTTTTTTTTAATAATCGTAATTGATAAACAAGTGCCTTCAACCAAATAATTCAGCAAGTTTGATAGTGGAATAGATTAATATTTTTGATTTAAAAGAATGTCTTTTAGAGCGGAAAAAATCTAGGCAATAGTAAAGCGGTTTCAGAACAAGTCTTAACAGTTTTAGACTCCAAGTCGTTTCAGCTTATACCAAAAAAATTGTAACAAGAGCCAAAAATTGTTTTTCATGTCCAGAAAAGACTGGAGAGTCAGAAAAAAATTAAAGAAGTAAAAAAGGTGCGTAATTTCAAAATAAAAAAAGTAAGCTCCGGTAGGATAAAGTCAGTTCAGTCATTTTTTAACAATTTGCAAAAAAGTGCTACGTTAGATGATTTTTTACAAGTATGGAACTCGCGTTCCTTGAAATATTAAGACCTGAAAATAAAATGAAAAGTATTTACTGTTTTCCTTAACATCTACACCAAATTTAAAAAAAATTAGTTGTAAACTTTTTGCAAGCCGCTGCAAGGAGCAAAAAATGGTCTTTTCGTAAAAAAATGGACGTGGCTAGTTTTTCGACGTACTGCAATTTTTCAAACGACATTGTACTTGACAAGAGTTAATCTCTAACCAATCAACACGCTGTTTCGTTCAAGATCTTAGACGTATGCAAAAAATGGATCTTAATAAACAGCGATTTTCCGTGGATGCGACAATTTGCTGAGCCACTGCAATGGCCATGCCCCTGCTTTCCATCATGGCTCCGGAGTCTCCTAACCAGCTACGTTCAAAAGGAAAACACGCATCTGAACTAATGGTATTCTGAGATCCACGTCAAATAAATTAATAGTTTTTTTTTTTAACATGGGGTAGCTTGAAATAATATTAAGATTGCGCATATTTGCAGTTATACATGTATAATTTGAGGACCTGTATAACCAACGTTTACAACTTTTTACAACTTGCTGTTGCTGTTTTTTCTTCCTGCACGTTATGAAGCTGAAGGATACGATTCTGAGTAATTAAACTAAACTTATATAATAGTTACAGTTACATGAAATCGTTGAAAAATAATTTATTCATAACAAAACAAATGTATTTTTCTTGAACACAAATTAAAACATTCAAGCATACTTTTAATTGTGATAAGTCACTATGGAAATTATTGTTATTATGACTTGTGTTATCATTTTAATTATTATTATTTCAATAATATACCTTGTAGATATATTTCCTGAATTCTAATTCGTAAATCTCTATTTCTCTATATTATGATGATATTCTAAGGTCACTTCTTTAGGTGACAATCTTACATATTCAGCAAAAAAATGTATGTTATTTGCTTTGCTATGAAATGAACAAGTAAAAGTTTGCATTTTAGTGTCAGTCATTACAGAATTATAAGCATCATTGTAACCTACAGACTGTGTGTCAACTCTGTAACTAATTTTATGGAGGAAGAAGAAAAAATAGAGCTACAAACTCTAGGGGAAGTACTGACAGTGGGCTTTGTCTAGGTAACTAACTCTAAAGCGACTATTACTAACAAAATTACGAATTTACCGTAAAAACATGTGTTCTGCTGTAAGGACAGCAAAAAAAAATATTTGTGATATTCGGTTGATGACTGAATAATGAATTTCTAAGGTCCAATACTATAAATTCTATGCTTTTCTGATGCTGCTTTGACTGCTTTTGATAATCTTGAGACTATTGTTTAAAAAAATGCTTGACCAAAATATTGCATGTCAAAAAATTAGAACAATGTCAGGTGAAAAATCGACATCAGCAAAATGAGTACCAATGTTTGAAAAAGGTGACAAGTGGCTTTTTTAAGCTGAAACTTTTGAGACAGTCAGATAAAAAAAGTTTCTTGTCACCGTTAGAAAATTCGAGGATAAAATTTCTAAGTAAATTGTAATGTAGCTACAGAAACATCATCTGCATTATCAACTGACTTCGTAGCTCTTCCCTGCTGGATAAACAATTTTGAGAGGAAATAAATATCATAAAATATACTATGTACTAATCACATAATTAACTAAAGCGTTTTTCAGTGAAAGTAACACTGGTTTTTTATTTTCTGTTTACGAATACATTTACTAATTTTTCAAAAATTTTATCTCAGTAGAGAGATGAAATTTTCAAACCCCACAATGTTACTTATGAGATGATTTTGAAAAGGTTATAACTTTTTAAATCCAAATAAAAGATTCTCTTATTAATAAACTTAATTGTAAATTAATGATAGTCTTATTTTCGTGACAAGTTTACTTTTATGTGTTAGAAAAATTTCAGTTTAAAATTACTAACAAGGTGAATTTTAACATCAAAATCTAACAATCGTAATAATGATCTATAGTTTCTATTACTGGTAAGATGGTTAAATAACTGTTACTGTCGGAAATTCAGGTGATCAGTGATCCGTTGGGGGCGAGATGTGAGAAATAAATAAACACAACTGGAGTGTATTTATATTTTTTCTCTTACTTTGTTTTATTAATGCGCAACGTTTTGCAGACATATGTGTCAGCTTCATTAGGTTACAAAATTAAAAATCAAAAATTATACAATAAGCGATTTGGTACACTCACACACAAAAATACTATAAATTCACAATGTAAATTATTACCGCAGGCACGCGAGAATTCGTAAGTGTATTGACTTACTCGTCACCTGTTGAACTATTGACAGATGATAAATTGTACAACACGCCAGCGCTTACATAGGCGACGGTAAAGGGCGATGAACTCGATCGGGACATTTAAACTTTCTCAGTAAGGAAGGTACGCTCGATTAAAGGAAAGCACGTCTTTCTTTCTATTGATGTTATGTTTTTCCAGTTGATTATAAAGCATTTCAGAAATACTTTTTTTTTTGTAATTGGCTTCTTTGTCAAGGATTTTGACGTTATCTCAATCATATAAGCACGAAAATAAAATTATGTTTGTGAATAGTTGAATGATGCGCAGGGAATACAAGGATGGATACAATCATTACTTATCATGCTATATCAAAATATTTTTGGATTCACAATACAACGAAATAAATTATGCTAATACATGCTAAGCTTAATATTACAAAAATGTTATATTGAGTAATATAGCTGTAATGAAAAACAATATGCGTTGTAGTCTTTAACCTCCAAAGTTTTTCAAGTGAAACTTCTTATGTTGGACCATGAACAGTCGCGTAAGGGATAATGCGTTACGAAAAAACATAGCCGCACACCCTTCGGCCCAAGCCCTCTCCTCAATCTCCTCTCTTATACACTTCCTCCCACTCCATCTCTTTCTTTCGCAGCACGCGTCACTGTCTATCATGTTCCGTCACTTTTTCTCTCGCATGTACGCCATTTACTATCTTTTCCTCACGCTTGTACTATACCTATATATGTACATACATATTATAGAATTGTTCGTATGTTATTTGCTACACGCTACGACTAAACACTAAACCGATGCGCTTGCTTTAGCTGAAGTGTAGGTAGGTATAATGAAAAAAGAAAAGAAGAAAAAAATAACAGCCATACCTATACCAGAGGCAAAGTATATGCATGTATTTTGTATACATGTATACGTGTTGCACGTCTTGGTCATTACATACATGTTCATACGTATACATGTATGTAAAAAAACATGCATAAAGTATTAAATATGAATAATACGATAATCTTACCTTTGAAAACAAAAAAAAGCTATATGTCTATTATTTTCCTTAATCTCAATCAGCTAGAATGAATTATTTTACTTTTATGGTAGACAAAATTTTAAAAAAAATTTTATTTGTTGGATACAAAAATTCCAACGTAAATTCATCATATATGATGTCATATCAAATGCATGAATAGTAATTTTAAATAAAAGGAATTTTTGTCCCACGTAATAAGACAAATATACCTTTTTTCAAGGCACTATGGTAAAAGTTTTGGTTGCGTTCTGTATTACATTAACAACAATTCGTACGTATGTCAGAGAAAACATGGAACTACTTCGAATTTGCTAATTATGTGTAACATAAGCATATGTATTTAACGCACGCGGGTGCTCGAGAACGTAATAATAATAAAATTTTTACTTTTTTGATATCAGATTCTTAAAGACCATTTGAAATAAGGTGTAATATAATTTTCTCAGTTTCTGCTATACTGAGTTAACTAACATTTACATTAATAGTTCTATTTCTGCTAGGAGTCCTGAGGCTCACACCTGGTTCTTCTTTTTTTTTTTAATACGTGAAACCTAAAAACATACATCAACTTTTAGAGATCTTAAAGATAAGACTAGACAATGAAGTGCAATTAAGAGAAAAAAAAAGCATTATGTGATGACTGTATTTGCTAATACAGTTTGAATACGTGACGGTAATACTTAACTTAATACAAATTTGCTTATTGGTTTTACGAATCTTAAAATTACAATCTGAGAACTAAGTGATATATTTTTTTGACGTAAAATAAGCTTGTTTAATAATACGGCTTAATTATTGGGCTTATTTTCGGCTACTATTTATTTTTTCTTGTAATTAAATGGTTTTGGTGAAGGTTTCGTTTCTAAAAATTGTGTAAATCGCTGCCTTCTTAATGAAATGACATGTCGTTAATATGCCGTTAACTCAACTTGTTGTTGACATGAAGGGTAAAACAATTTCTTGTTTAGTCTGTATTTTGGACTTTTTTTCATTGGTTCAGCGTATCTCGTGCGATACTGGGGTGGAGCGCTTTCAGGATCCATGTATTTGACACATACATGAAACAATCTTTACAACTAATCATTAACAGCATAACAAGAGTAGTCTAAGGTACCAAGTTAAGAGAAATAGTTCAAAAAATATCTTTTTCTTTTCCTTTCACCTACGTCCCTAGCTAGAAGATAAATAAATCATTTTTAATAAATGTTTGGTATATTACTGTCACTTTTTGGCAATGTTAGTGGAGAAATCTTTCCTTTTTGACGAACGGTGGATTTAATCTTAAAAGTAAAAGGTGTCTGAACCTTTTCTGTTTTATTCAGTATTTTATCAGGTTTCTTAGTAAAAGAATCACTATTGTAAATGGTATTTATGGTTTGATGTGTATAACATTGTAAATGCTTGTCCTTAATGTTTCCTTAATTCTCTAATTGTTCAACAACTTTATACAAAGGATAATGTGCGTTGACCTTAGACTTGATTGTTACTCCATAGCTTGGATTCATGGTAAATCCTGGAAGAAAAATAATATCAGATTACTATTCATTTATGAATCTTGTTCCAATTTTTTATGTGTATAACGTACACGTATAAAACTATGTGTCTTTATTATAGATCTAGTTTTGGATGATTTAGGTATTTTCAGCTCCTTTCAAGTTTTCACATAAGGCTTAAGTTATTCGTGGTCTTTTAGTTTTTTATTTATAATAACTTGGGGTTCCGTGTTCAGTGTATTGATGATGCAATTTATCAATTTTTTTAAAAAACTATGTTTTATAGTCTTCTTGAAATCACCTCATGATTTGCTGATAAGGATTGCTATTATTACCATTATAATAATAGCTTCAATGATATTACGTAGTAAAATAAGTTTGATTTAGAAAAAGAGCTTGTTTTTTCTTTGCTTTTTGGGTTCATAGTTTCTCCATTCCATACATTACATTTTGTACTTTTATTTCCTTGTCTTTCCATGCTTGTTCATTAAAGTTTAGTTCTCAAATAAAGTATACAGTGTTACGAAAGACATAAGAGTCCTTTAAAGGTTCATATTATATAGTTGAGTTATGATTAACTCCTACTTGATTGGTATACTGTATCTGTGTGATGATCTTATGTTCACTAGTAAAGGTTTGTTTGTGTGTTTTTCCTGTACTCCTATTAATTATTGGTAAAAAACTTAGAACCCCTACTCTTTCTTATCGACCTACTTCATCAAGGCAGATAATGCTCAATTATTCTTTAAAAGGTGTCAAGAATAACCATAAATCTTAAGCTAGTAAACAAATCCATTGACTTTTTGTTTTTGGTGTTAAAATAACCCCTTAAAAATAGATTTTTCCACCCTCGGGTGGTTTTCGGAGGCTGGTACATTCTCGGGCAAAAAAGCAGTTTTCCGACACTCATTCGAAAAGTCATCTTTTGGAACCTCGTTATGGACCTCGCTTTCGGCTTGGGCTAGCTTTAATCATTGTATCTTTCTTATGTAATAATAAAATCCAAATATTCCAAGCTACAGTTATTTTTTACCCAAGGATTTGTTTTAAATAAAATTATGAATAACGAAAATACGTACGAAAATCTTAAAAATGATGTATAAATAACTTAAACAAGTGTTTTTATTGAATGATTTCCTATTTTACTACTACTTAAAAAATTGATCATTAATGTATGATTATTTTCTACCCAAATTACTGAGTTACATGAGGCTTAGGTTTACAGTTTGTCATTTAGGGCACTCTCGGAAATAATTATGGTTTCTAATCTAATCAATCAGATTATGTTGATACTGTTACAGCTGTGTTACACGATTCATTTTAAAAATCCAAAAAAAAAAATCTATAAAAATAATAAAATTTATTGCTATTATTTAATTTATTCATTACAAATTTTAATTTAGATACTGAAATTGATGTATCCACATTTAAGGCACACTAAATTTAGGGTTATGATAATAGGATATTAAAGTATTCTAGATATTTGAATTTTTATTTATTTTTAAAATTTGCCATCGGTAGGGATCCTACCTTAATAACACCTCATTTTATGTCTCGTTGTTGTAATTGCTGGGTACATTTTACATGCTTATAAGTGCAACTATATACACATTTAACTTGAATTTACCACATGTATTTTATTATTCGTACTATTTATTATTTAGGGAAAAATTTTACTATGAGAGAGTCAATTTACAATACCCCCTTCTTCTGAGACATCGTTCATCATTAGTTCTGCCTGTTAACTGCATATCTGCGTGCAACAGTAATGTACCAGTAGCCTATTTATATGATATCCTAGTGATTAAGTCATATTAAAAATACCATCTAGTAACCCGGAAAGTAGTTACAGAACGGAGTCTAGAACCCGATCCCTCCAGGCAGGAAGCAAGCGCTCAACCACCTTAGCTACTGAGAATTTTCAACGCTGCATACTATCTACTGTGAAATCAGGAAGTACCTGTAGCCAATATCACACCATTGGTAGCTCTGCTTGATTTTAAAAACACGCCTATTCCAATTATGCACAGGAACAATTTGGCTTACAGCTTACTTAACGATAAGACCATTTCTCGGAGACTGAGCCTGAAAAAATCTTGTTTTGAGCATTTTGAGATACACATGTCTCGTTTTCATTGTCCTGACGACTTTTTAATCTATATCTTTTGGTGAACATATGAACTAGGATGAAAGAGACTAAATCAAACAAAAATGAATCAGGCATACTGACAAAAATACTTATTTCTTAATATTTAAAAATTCGAGTATGTAAATCTAAAGTAAATAGTAATGCGGTCGCTAAGGCTTCCTCTGCTTTCTAAAACTTGCCTCATCGCGCTCCCGCAAGACTTGATTTAACATTATCTCAATACTTCTGTTCTCAGTCGTAGTAGAATCAAGAATTTCACACTTAATCTCATGGAATGTGGTTCCATAGCCAAGCATACATAACCATATAGTGTCTTATTACATTGGCGAGAATGTGCTCATGGCATTTCGTAGTGTTATATAGTTTTTTGAATGTAGCTGCAAAAATATAGCTACTTTGTTCATACAATTAAATATATTTTTTTTAATCAGCATGTAAATTGTTGATGTTAGTGTTCATAACATAAATATTGTTTTCTGTGACCATGCCAAAAGGTTTTTACAGCAATGCTTCAAACAACTCTAATAGGTGTCATTCTTATTATTTGTATGCTGAAAGGTGCAATATTGTTATCTTTTGCCAGGGTTTTCACAGTATTTATTATGTTTAGTAGTATTGCTTTAAGATTTCCACATCGTTAGTACAATTAGGATAACAAAACTGTACAACACAATATCAAAAAGTTTTATTTAATCCTGAAGTAGGTGTGTGTTCCAATATGAATTTATTGATATCAAGCTATATCACTATCTCGCAGTCAGCTCTTTTCATTTTTGTAATATCGATTCACTTCTAGTTTATTCCAGGTTTTATTTTCATGTCCATGATACAGTTGCCATGATTATCTTAGTTTGAATTTGCGCAACCTTCAAGTACTATTGTTATAAAGATGATCATTATTATCCTCATCGTGGTTCTTTTTTGAAAGACAAGTAGAATATAATTCTTTCGAGAATTTTATTATTGGAAAACTAGTTTTGATCTATCTGTGTATTTTCGTATGATTCCACAATCGGTTTTTTTTTAATAAAACATTGTTTTCTTCTTCAAATATTTTTACTCCTGGTTTAACATAAAGAAGCTTGAATTTTTATCGTATCTTGTTTTTTCTCGCATTTACATTTTCGTTTGCAGATTATCTGGTGCAGTTTACATTTTTTGGAGTCGCTTACTAAGATTTTGTAAATGTAATGGATAGACTTGTAACCTTTCATCTTCAGGTATCTTTAAAGGTATCCTTGATACCCTCCTACGTACTAGCTCATAAGGCATGAAATTTGTTGCTGCATGGACACTCATGTTATACGTGAAAGCTGAAAATTTAGCCAAGTTGTCTCTGTCATGATAAATTTTAGAGTAAGTTATATGTAGATAGCTAAAGCAGCACTAGTGATCTGTTTGTTTGAGGATCATTTGCTGATGTAGTTAGATTATTGGTCCTTAAGGTTCTCATAAGTTGTTCTAATAAATCAGACATAAATGTAACATGTCTGTCTGATAAAATTGATGTAGACACACCATGTGCTAACATTATATTTGTACAAATGCATTAGCAAGCATACTTGATCTTAAATCTGGTACAGGGACTAATATTATATACTCAGCTCAGTGAAACTATATGGTTAGCAAATGGCAATTTTTTTAGTTTTAGGAGTTCTCTCGTTTGTATCTGTTTAATCTTCTTTTCTCACATTTACTACATTGTTAGACGTCATTAAGAATATGAATTCTCATGCCTGGCCAATAAAAACCTTGTCTTATTTTCCGATAAGTTTGTATAGGTGTTTTGTCAAACGTTGTTTATAATATTCCTGTTATTAATTCAGGATCTAATTTATCTGTAAGATCACACCTTTTTATAATTAAAAATGTTTTTAGATTTCGTCTGAACAATATTTTTATAAGGGATTTAAAAACTTTTGTAACACTTTCTTAAGTCATCAAATCGGTAGATGTCTTATTAATAACGATTGATACTTTATTATGGCCTCCATAAGGTGTTATTTATACTTGACCAACCTCTAATTTCTTTTATTTCAAATAATTAAGCTTCAGCTCCATTAAGATTCATCACCTATTGAACTCAACAGTCTGAAGACAGATTTGACTAGTTGATAATCTTTGCTAATATAATAAAGTACAGTCTCTTTTGTATGAAAGACAGAATCTGATGGTAATTGCATTGTCTATTAGTTCAGTTCTGTTTTCGTTCCCATAATTGTCAGTACTAATGCTATTATCACTACGACTTACGTACACCTAACAAACAACATACGTGTTTGTATCGATTAATTGGTTGGAAAAGGTATAAGTCCGATAGTAGTATGAAATCATGTGTAAGACTTCGATTTATTTACACTGCTATTTTTCACTTGCTGTTGTTTTGATGTAAATCATCTCGAACTTTTTCTGTTACTTATTCGAAGTCTACTGCCTTAAACGACCTGTTTTCTGCAGTAACAGAAGTATTTATTTACTTCAGTGTTCTAGAACTTAAGGACGTATTTTTGTAAATAGAATTGGTAGTTTATAATTTTCCACTCGTTATATATTTTCTTCATAATTAATCTTTATCAAATAAAGGCTTAAAATCTGTTAAATGTCCTAATATATCTGCAATTCTTTTATCTAATACAAAATTATCGGAATTTTTGGAGTCATAGGTATTCACTTCGGTTAATATGTCTTGAACTTCAGGATCCAGCTTATGTCCATCAAAAAATTTAGTTACTAATCAAAAATTTGTATCAGCTTATTTGGATTTATCATCGTTGTTAGACATGTCCAAATATTTTTGAAGGCTTTGGTTGAGTTTCTTTGTTCACTTTTGTATTGCTTGATAAGTTACCGTATCAACATTACTTGTCATAGTTTTAGGTTGGTCTTTAAGAAAGTCATTATTTAAACCTTTACTAAGTAATTAAAGTATAATAAAGGTTTTAGTATTTGTCACGTCTGAGTTTAAATCAGTATCTGCATTTGAGTTTACTTTCATTTTGGTCAGCTCTTGCCGTAATTCACTTTGTGTAGGGTGCATGTACTGGTGGTTGTGTATTTTTTCTTGACAATTTTTCAGTATCCCTCAGGTCATTTTCAAAAAATATACTTGTCCTTGATGATGCATCAAGGTTAACTATATTTCTGACTAGTAATTAGGGCGTTTCTTCATTTTCAAACCTTTTAGGTTTTATTCCGGTGATTTCTGTATTCATATTACTAGCGCATGATGTTAAGACTATTGATTCTGAAAAGTTCACTTATAAAGATCCAAAATATTCTGATGTATTTTGAGTGACATTTCCTAATATACTTGGTCAAAATGCCGATGATATCTGTAGCTGTAGAAATGTTTGTGTTTAAGTCTTCGATTAATCACACTATGGTCTAATTTAAGCCATTTCTTGTTTATTTTTGAGCTAAGAGCTCACTTAGGGCCCCTAGCTAATAAAGGTACATCTGTTTTTGATTTAATCATACTCCAAGGTTTTATTACTTTCACTGATTTTTTTAAGATTATTGGCAGTGCTTTAGATTCGGTAGTCGTTAAATTAGATGTTCTTATTATTCCTTTTTTTTTGTAAATGTCTTTACCTTTTTTCCTCAATTTCTTTTTAACTCAACATTATAACTCGTAATAATGGTAATCTGTTATTTATATTGTTCTCCACATATAAAAATTTTAGTATCTATTCGCACCGTATATTCACGTAATTACGTGCCTATAGCGGATGCGTATGCTTAGTAGGCAACTCTACTGTCCAGTACTTTGTAGTTCCAATTTTTTTTTTCCGAGCGAGCGAAGCGAGCAAGGCACATGCGCTTACGTGGATATAAGGTGCGAATAGACACAGCGTATAAAAATAGTCCTACTGGATATCTAGTTAATACATAAACATTGGTATTGAGTTTTTCCGGCTTGTATTTAGGAGTCTATTCATAATTTTTTAACTTAAACATCCATCGCATTAGTTGCTGCCCTGAATTTTTCCTTGTATGCATTCCAATGTTTAATTAAATATTTCATGATAAGCTACAAAAATAAATTTATTTTATTATGAGTACCAACGAAAATGATGCATTGCGTATAGTGCAACTAAGCATTCCGTTTTAGTCGTAGAGTAATTTATTATGGCTTCATTTATAGTTCTTAAAAAATAGGTGACGGGATGGTCAAATTCATCTTTTTTTATTTAATATCGCTCTAACAGCAGAGTCAGATCTAATGTTAACTTGAATGATTTGCTTAATTCAGAAAATTTAAAAAATTTTCTCTTGACATAGATGGTCTTTAAATATTTGAAAACTCTTTTCTTGCACTTCGGTCCATTCAAATTTCTCCCCCCTAATTGAATAAATCTGATAATGGCTAAGCTATTTAAAAAAATCTTTACTAAAACATTTGTAGTATTCTGCTAGTCTAAAGAATTGTCTAATCGTTTTCACAGTTTTTGGTTGTGAAAATTCGTTAACGGCTTTTATCTTTTTAGAGTCTAGCTCAATTCCGCGATGACTTACTATTTGCCTAAAAAACAATACTTCTTTTTGCAAGTATTTAAGATTATCTGGCTGGAGTACCATATCCACTCATCTGAACTGGTTGAAAAGTAATCGAACTTTACGGTCATGATATACTAGATCTTTTGCGTAAATAATAATATTATCTAAGTACACTATTATTTCAACACTTAATAAGCCTCTTATTATGAAATTTATTAGCCATTGGGCCGTGGCAGGTGCGTTTTTCCAGCTTTAAGGCATTCATCTGTATTAGTAATGCCCATAAGGTGTCGTTAATGCTGTTATATACTTATCATGTTTAATCATAGAAATTTGTTCGAATCCACTTGCTAAATTAACAACTAAAAGATATATGGATCCTTTTAACTGGGACATAATATCTGCGTAGTTGAGCAATAGATATGCATCATTAGTGGCTCTTTCATTAGGTTCTTGGAAATCAATTACTACCCTCTAATTTTGATCTCGATGGCTATGAAGTTTTTTTTAACTATATAGAGAGGTGAATCATACGGAAATGACGAAGGCTCGACTATTTCATCATTAAGTTTTTTTAGATATTAATGTTATTACTCGATGGGTAAGTATTATGTTAAATTATTATACATTTCTATACTATTACAGAAAAGTTTCTGTAAATAGTATACATGGCACAATTTGGATGGAAAGAGGTCAATGTATAATAATTTGACATTAAGTTTTTTTACTACATAACATTCTAAAACTTTTCTTTGTACCAGTGGGTAACAACATTGTGTAGTGTTAGTGGGAATATTATTTTCCGTAAAAACTTTATGTACAACAAGATTAGTACAGGGTAAAGGGTCTCCCGGTACCAAGAACATTTCTGAAAATTAGGAAATCAGACAATAAATTTGGTCCTGTTCATTCAGGATTGAGTAACCAGTACGCACTAGTCCTCTTAGATCTTTTGTTAGGTCTTGTTTGTTTTTAATAGCTGACCTTACATATTTACTACCAGTATCAGGGTAAAATTCAGGAGCAAGGTATTCAAAGGGTAGGATTTTTCTTGAATCTATTTTAACCGTAACATCATCCTTATTGGTAATTATTTCTAAAATATGTCCTTTATTGTTTTCATTTCTTAATATCTCTTCTGCTACATGCACATTATCATATCCTACGTTGACTCCTGGTAAGTATCCTTTAGGTAAATTTATAATAATTGAATTAATTCTTACTTTCTGACGTGTTCGAGCCTTAAAGATATAGTAAGTTAATTTATAAGTGTTTTTTGGGCCTCGATAAGGCAATGTTGATCTTCACTTGTAGTATTTATTCTTCAATCAATGACATAAGGTTAGAGTAAATCTTGGCCGTCTGATTTATGATTTTTACTTTGTACACCACTTTCATCAGTTTTATTATCAGTGGACATCATAAAACTATAACCCCTCTCTGATTATATCAATCTGTCATTTTTATCTAAAGAATGTATATCAGCTTTTATGTCATCAAATTTTTCGTATTTAGGTATATTTGACTTCTTGGGCTCGCCTACAATGTAGTCGAAGTAAAACTTTTGTTGGTAAATTTTATCTCTAGAAAACTCTGTTACTTCGTTCCTAAAGTGGAAGCTAAAATTTGATTTTCCAGCGATTGTGTCTTGAGTTTTGTTGCTTTCTGTTCTTTTTCAACCCTTTTCATTCGCTTTATCCATTTCAAAGTTTTTTAAAAAGGATTGGAGTTCATTACATTATCGTTTCATACTATAGCATCATGATGATATGATCATATGGCTCGTCGTTTTTTACAAAAGTTTTGACCTAATAGACCGCCACCTTTGATGAGAAAATTGTCAGTGATCACATGAAAAATTATAGGTTTTTCTTGTATAGTTATATACGTTGTTTCTTAAGTTGAACTTAAGTGAAGTGTAATTTCAGTAAGATTATTAATCCCACTTGTTTTTACGCGTGAAAATGTGGGACATTGGTCTTATTTCATCAAGTATGAGGTAGTGCCATTATCAAACATCAGTGAGATAAAGCGATTTTTTCCTTCAGGGACTAACAACTTGATGCTTGTGGGCTTGAAGTCTCTGGTATGTACTGATGTGGAAGGTTTCGATTATGTTGCTGCGTTTATTACTTGCGCTAAAACATTTAGTGTAGAGGTTGAATTTTGTCGTTAGAGGCTTACCTTTAAATGACGATGGGGGTAGGCTGCCTGAAAGATTATACGACATGGCAATCGGTCATTTCCTGATTTGTACTAGTTTTAATAATTTGATTTGAAGTTTTAGTGCTTCTAATTAGTATTTTTTCGGGTATTTCCTATAATTCTGACCTCTACATCGATATACTTGATTATTTCTAGGATTATAATTAGCATTTCTTCAAATATAATAATCATTAGGTTTTTTGTTATTATATCGTCTTGAATTATTTTGATAATAATTGGAGTTCTTTTAATGATTTTAAGTATTCTGATCTTTTCCCTGATTCTGATTATGTTTACGGTAATACTGCCCACTGCTAGATAGTTGATATTGTCCATTACAATTCTAATACATAATTATACTGCATTTGACCATTGTAATTTTGATTGTTGATATGTTGTTCAATAACTTGTCCTATTTGATACTATAAGAATGGCTGATCAGGGTACCTGATGGGCTGTTGATTGAAATTATTTTAATTATTTTCTAAATCACTGTAAGATGATGTATGGTACCGTGTAGCCAGGGTTACACCTGCTTTTATTTAGCTCTCCAATCTTAATGCATACTTGAAGGCCTTGGCTAGAAAGCAGTTTATCTCGCATCTACCTGCTTTCCTATCACAGTTTCTAGACCTTTTATGAACATATTTCATGCCATGTCATTATATGTGCGTTGTATGTATTGCCCTTATCCTTCACGAAAACCTTTTCACTAGCGCTCAGCAGTAGGTTTACATAATTATAATATTCACCAACCAATTGGCCTTGTTGTTGACGTACTTTTTGCTGCTACGTTTAATAGTAAGCAATAGTTTTTTCTGTTATATATCTTTTTAACGTGTTGTAAATGCCTCAAGAATTTTGAAGTCTTGGCCACTTACGCTTATACACGTGGCACCTCGCAAATTTGGTAACACTACCTTTTTATACAGATTTTTTTGATCGTCTCTTACCCACCATTTTCTAATCTGATATCTTAAATGTAGCCTTCAAGTGGCATATTTTTCCATCAAATACATAAATAGATTTGATTGCATGTTGAAACAGAAAATTTTTGTTAAGGAACTCTAACAACGCTGTAGCTACTGTTATATTGGCATCAACTAAATTATCATTCTCATTGACCATTTTCGCTGTTTAATTATTATCTTTACGGTATAATTTAGATTGTTGGTATGTTTTTTGTCTCCTAATTTTTTTTATAATATTATATCTATCTTTTTTTCTGTAATGAGATTTAATTACGTCTGAAACAAAATTGTATTATTATGTTATAATTATACTTTGCTTATTCATTTCAAAAAAATATTTCATTAGCTCGTTGCCATGTGAAATCCTACGTCATGTACTTAATATTCATTATTTTCGAGATACACAGCTCCATTAAAAAATTATTAAAAGAAAATGCTCAGCGATCGTAAAAACATGAAGCTGTATAGCTGCTTCTGCAATCTCGTAGCATATAACTTACTTCCTTTGAAAAGAGCTGTCATCGCAAAACTTTAACTACGCGTGCGATTTCCAAATAATCTTATATAGCGCTCATCTTACTACAACAAATTTGCACTAAACATCCGCAAGAATGAAAACAATCAGCAGTTTCAACATTCATTACTAAGAATGATCCACAGAGAATGTCGTGAACAGTTTCAAGATCAACTGTACCAAATAAAACAACCGAGAGATCAGCAACTTTTACCATTGTTTGTGGTATAGTTGTTGCACCACGCTTATGCTTGTGTAAATTGACAGTAATTGGGTTAAGCTCTGATTGGTCGTTCAGATCCTTAACTTGACGTGTCTTCTTCAAATGCGAGAGTATAAAAACTCCTTGCACATACTAATAGTTGCCTTTTCTCTTTCATCAAGTGCTCCAAAGTAACTATAAGGGTTGGAGAGTGAGTTCTGTTCGTCTTTCAAGCAGATGTAAGACTTAGTTCAGTGATAAGGCTACGTGTTAAAAGATGCAATTCAAGCAAATCCAAGACTTAGTTCGGTGAGTAAGCTGTGTAAGAAAAGCTCGAGCAAACCAGGCCACTGTACACTTGCCTTAAAAGTGAATCAAGGAGAAACTAGAAAGAAAGGGCCGTTGACTTGGGTTCCGACGTTAGAAGCAGCAGCCTAATTATTTCCATCGCCACGAGTACTTTCGTGTAGAATTAAGATCATCGTTGCGGTCAACTTTGTAAAATCTTGCAACTGCGTGCGCGCAAGCAGCGGTTAATCAACGATTATAGAAGTAAGTTAAGTTAAGAAAAATAAAAAACTTGTTGAAGTATTGTTAACGCGAATCTGAACCTTTATAATTAATATTATTTGTAAAATTAATTATTTTCGGCATCACTGAATTATTAAATCATGAGATAAGACATAACTTGGTTGTTAATTATATTTCTTTTCTTAAATAAAATACTCTAATTACTAAATTATATAAAAGTATTCTAAGAATCCAAATTTCAATTGATAAAAATTTAAATTTCACTTTGATAAATAAATTATATACCAAGAAAAAATTGAATACATAACGGATGATAAAGATCTTACGAGGACGTCAGATAAGGAGATGAATAAATTACGCTACGACCATATTAGATCAGATAAATTCAAACAGTAGGTCAAGGCTCGATTGGCGTACGATATACCAACACCTCTCTACACATACCATTCGTTGAAACCTAACACTACATCGCCGAGTCAACGATTTAAAAGAAAAGCATACTGTAAGTAAGAACAAATACGACCTTGAAGCCGAGGGCTGGTTCCTGTAGAATAAAAATTTAATTTATTTGTTTGTAGAACGAATCTACGAGTTCCACCCTTCACTTTTAAGTTCAGACGTAAAAAATTGGCATCTCTTGTGGGGAACTAAGCCTTTCGTTTTACTTGAAGTATGCTTTAACCTAACCCAAATTTGTTTATCATTTTTTTTTTATACATATATATTTTTCTCTTTTCTTTTGTATTTTTAAAATTTTTCATTAATGGATCACATCATATCACTTGAGGATATAAACAAGGTAGCTGATGTAGCTACAGGGGTACAGTTACTTGAACAATACCATAGTGCACGGGAAGCCAAAAAATCACTTGAATTCCTTGAATTATCACGTAACGTGATAAATAACTCTGTTTTACGCATAAAGGGTATAGCAAGAAGTTGCTAGACAGATTAACAATAAATACATTAGGCGATCTTATAAACCATTTAAAGGCACACTTTGCTCCTTCTACGACTTACGCTCAATACATCACCGACAGTTATAATTCTCAGCTGACGCTGGGAGAAACTGTTCACGATTTTCATGAAAGAATCTCCCAACTCATTAACCAAGGCGCTAGAGCAGCAAAAATAGAAGTCGCTTTCAACAATATTCCTGAAAATCAATAGCCTGATTTAAAATTATATCTAGAAATGGTTGGTTGTGAAGCATTTATGCGAGACTAACCCGATGGATTCAAGGCTAACATAATGTTAAACATACCAAAAACCTTTACTGGCGCTTTACGGGTAGCTTTAGAAGCCGAAGAAGTTGGCAAATATTACACCCCAATACTCACGCTAACATGTACCATCAGAATTTACACGTGTATCTTGCTCAGCAGTTAAACTCTACAGCGAGACAAAATCTATCAGTACACCAACGAAATAGACAAGAACAGTTTTCATATTTTTAGCCCAATCAATACCATATACAACAAATTGAGTGTGATGATCCCAACATGTACAATCGTGATAACATATCTCATTATTACAATTTTAATGACACAAGAATTTTTTGTACTACGTTTAATTCAAACGTAAAAATAATATCACACCCAGCTCTTCAATATCAAAATAACGACTCTACTGATCAATCTGTAGAATTGTTACAAAAATCGAATGGAACGCAATCTAATCAGCCTTTGAACGACTGGTAGAAAAATCATTTAAATTTTGGCCCCACGCATCCAATACAACATTAAAATCAATTATTGGCCTATTTAAATTACCCGTTTCACAAAAGTTTACTACAGTGTAAATTTAGCAGTTCTTCCACTTTTCCAATAGAAAATTACCCCTGCACTTGTAAAAATACTCAGACATATCCACGAGAATCACGAAACGACACCAGCTTTCGATCAAGGTTGAATTCCTTCAGTAATCAACAAGTTTTCAGGCTAAATTCTCCTAAAACGTACTATTCCTTAAACGAGAACGGTGCTCATTGCCCCGACGCAACGGCGAGCAAAGACCTGAATCAGCGTCCACTGACAAATCAATGAGTGCAATCACCTGAGTGTCCGTCGCAAAAACCATCAGCACTGCGCCGACAATACGACTAAAAATTTCACAACTAAATAAAAGCGAAAATACTTTTATCATAGATATAGGAGCTGACGTCAATGCCATAAAAATATCTTTATTACTATCAAATGTTATTATTGATACAGATACAAAAATTTCCCTCATTGGATTTACTTCTCAGAATATTATAACATTAGAAACAGTGACATTAAATGTATTTGATAAAAATCACGTTTTTCACGTTTTATCACAAGAAACACCATTCAGTGAAACAGGAATATTAGGAAATTTATTTCTAGCTGAAAAAAGAACCAGACTTTGTTATGACATGAGAGTCTTGATACTAAAAAGAAGACCTTTAAGTCCCATTCCATTTATAGGAAGAATTGCAACAACAAGCGACGAAGAACGTGGATTTGAATTGATCGATACAATGACAGAATATATAAGTAAACAAGACAATTTTCACGAAATTATAGATGATATTGGCATAAATAAAGAAAATTCGGAATCTCTGCCAACTTCTCAACATTTTAAGCCTACAGGAATAACCTTTGGTCAAAATCGTGTATACAAAATACCAGCTGGAATGAGAGTTCCAATAGAAATTCCTGTAACGCAAATTAACAGCCACAGATAAGTATACTTACGTTTAATAGAAACTACTCCTGGTATATTCATAGGCAAAGCAACAGTAACATACGATAAGGGTCACTGTCTTACGATGGCTGTAACACCAGAGAAGAGCCAGTAAAAATTGAGATTCCTCCTCAAGATCTTGTGCCTTTTGACTTAGATGATTCAGAAAATTTTCTTGATTCAGATTGTTCCCAACATAACAACAGAGGAAAGAATTAAATATATAGACGAACTTTGCCAGCATCATCATGATACAACAAGTTATTAACAACTTTTCCAAGTAATAAAAGAGTACTCACATCTTTTTTATATCAAAGGTGATGCTGCTCCACGTACATCGTATGTACAACATGATATACCAACAACTGACGATAAACCTGTCTTTACTAAACAATATAGATACCCTCCTGCTCTACACAAGGAAGTTAGAGATCAAATCCATAAATTATTACAAGAAGGAACCATTAGCTACTCTTCTAGCCTATACAATAGCCCTCTGTGGATTTTTCCCAAAAAGCTAGGACCCAACGGAGAAAAGAGACATCGTCTTGTAATAGATTACAGGAAATTAAACGCTAAAACTATCCCTAATGCTTACCCATTGCCTAATTTTACAGAGATATTAGAGCAAATTGGTGGGTCAAAATTTTTTTCAGTACTCTTTAACAGTACTAGCTAACGGATTTTATCAAATTGAAGTATCTCCAGAAGATTGCCACAAAACAGCTTTTAGTTATACATATGGACTTAATGAGTATACAGGTATGCCATTTGGATTATGCAACGCACGGGCAACATTTCAAAGACTAATGGATTTCGTATTATTGGGATTACAAGGCATGGAACTATTTATATTTTTAGATTATATTATAATGTACGCCAAGATTTTAGAAGAATACGAATTAAAAATAAGAAAACTATGAAATAGAAAATAGTTAAAAGATTATTCGATTTCTACACACATAAAGATTGGAAAAAGCATTTAGGGAGCAGTGGCAATGCGCCTACCGTTATGCAGTTAAGGGAGTATATAACTGCTTAAATCATCACTTTAGAGGCTTCCATTAGGAAAAATTCGAATAATCTTGATCAAAAAATTAAAACTAATAAATCTGCTGCTGTGCATCAGACTGCAGCTCAACCCACTCCTGATAGTAATTCACCAAAATGCTTGTTTTGTAATCAGGCTCATCGACTGTATCAATGTGACAATTTTAAATCAAAAACTTGGAAAGAAAAAAAGAGCTTTATTGAAACTAAAAAGATTTGTCTTAATTGTTTTAGGAAACATAGCTTAAATAAGTGTCCTTCAAAATTCCAATTATACGACCCAGAGGCCACTTGTCAGGTGGAGTCACCTCATTCTTAATAAGGAGTAAATCTACTATCAGCATGGATCTTTAGGGCGTAAGCCACTTAGATCGTGCCTGAAGAGTGCTGAGGTACTCTGAGGACCAGCGCCTCCAAAAATCATGGACAGTCTGTGTAACAAGCTTCCACCTGTGTAATGGAGATATTTTTCCGGAGGTCAAATCTGGTTGGGGCAAAATAAAGAACGGTCTAAGTATTAATAAGTGGGCAGGAGTGAAAGCATAAGGGTCCTCAGGATCATTGGTCAGAGGGCACAGTGGCCGCAAATTAAGGCACGATTCTATACGACACAACAGGGTCAAGAACTCGACAAACGTTAAAATCTAATCACCAACGACTCGCTTCAAATGGAACTTCAATGATTTTACGGTAGATTCCCAAATACCTCTGAAGTGTGGGGCAGCTGGAGGATTAAAATACCACTCAGTATCAGAAGACGACAGACTATTGACAACATCAGAAGAATGACACCGAGCTGTCCACATTCTTTTTAATTCGTGGTCAGCACCTACAAAATTCGTGCCCTAATCACTATGAAGATAAGTACACTGCCCTCGACGAAAAACAAGGTGATAAAATGCTGCAACGAATGCCTCAGGAGTCCCCATCCAGATGTACCGCTTTGGTGGTCGTACATATAAACCCGACCACGTATCCCTTGAGAGTACCCTTTCCTCGACTTTTAGACAACCGAATTGGAAAAGGTCCGGCATAATCAACTCCAGTCTTCTGAAAGGGTGGACTAGGAGTAACTTGACAATTTGGAAGATCGTTCATCAATTGAGTCTAAGTCCGGCCCTTGTACCTTTTACAGGTGAAACAGTGACTAAGTTCAGCACGCACTACTTCACGACCTCACAAAATCCAATATTTTTGCCTAAGAGACACAAGAATCATCTCAACACCTCTATGTAATGCCTTGCGATGATAAAAGTCAATCAACAATTGAGTGATATAGTCAAAGCCATAGAGGATTAAAGGATGTTTAGCATTTGCATCTAAAAGAGAGTTACTAAGCCTTCCACCGACTCGAAGAAGATCATCGATGATAACAGGCGTTAGTTTATGCAAACGACTACTTAATGGAAGCTGTTTTAATTCATCAGGTCTTAGCCCTTGGTTTCTACAAAGAACAGCCAAATCGGCAGAAACTATCTCTGCTGATGTGTATCAACTATTAAAGAGGCAGCATTATCGATTTTCTTAGTCGACAGGTTGCCTAAGGGTACATTGTAATAGATATTTACAAAAATAAAAGCAGCTTAGGCTGGTAGGAGTCAGTTAGGTCGATGTTGACCCTTTTTTGAACTACCTTAATGAAAAGCTTATAAACAAATCTAAGACAATAAGCAGTTACTCTAAAAAGCCTTTCCCATTTGGAATATTGACCATACAATTCAGTGACAAAGGACGCTAACCCTTTAGTTTTAATCAAGACGTTAACATTATAGAGTAGATCCTCTAAAATTTCAATCTTAAGTTTGGGGTACTTGGGCTGGAGCTCGTGGAGAATATCTCGTCCAGAAAACCACAAACACTGTTCTCTCATTTGATCTGGATGTATTCCTTGAGAAGCTATGTCAGCTGGGTTCTGACTAGATCTTATATGGTGCCACTCAGCCTTAGACATCAGCTTGAATATATTTGAGCACCTGTTGGCAACGAAACAAGGCCATCTGGATGGCGGCGCATTAAGCCAATGCAATGTGTTTAATGAGTCAGCCTATAGGTGGACGGGTTCATCTTTGACAGGGCAACAATGAAAAAAATGACTGACAATTCTAGCAAGCAGCTGAGCAGCACAGAGTTCCAGCCGTGATATACTCAAGGTCTTAATAGGGCTTACCTTGGTCTTAGCCAACTGAAGAGTGACATAGACCTTTTCATCTTCAACTACACGAATATAAATTACAGCAGCGTAAGCCAACTTAGATGCATCAGCAAAGCCGTGTATTTTAGCCTTTCAAAGCCTGATGAGAAGTAATTCCGGCGAGGTATAGTAATTTTGTTTAATTGGGGCACTTTATCCAACTACGTGACTCATTTAGCAATAACTGTCGGCGGCAGTGGACCATCCCACGATATTTTTAATGGCCTTAAGGACTGAAATACAATTTTGCCAGAAATAATAACAGGCAAAAACCATCCTAACGAATCAAAAAACTTAGCTACTTGTAATAAAAAATATCGTCTCATCTAAGCTTGAGGGCTAGAGCTAACAATTAATTGGAAGTGAAAGTCGTCACTTTAGGGATTCCAAGACAAGCTAAGAACGGAAATTGTAGTCTCAAACTCCTTGAGTTCCTTTGGCTTGTCGACCTTGAATTTGTCAGGTATGCCAGGGAGCACTTGAGAAACATTAGCTGACCACTTTCTGAGAGGGAAACCACCAAAATGAGCTAATTCTAAAAGTTCTGCACTTTTTTGTTGTGCTTCACTTAACGAGTAAGCGCCTAAAAGGCAATCGTCAACGTAAAAATTCTCCAAAATAACCTTGGCGGCTCTAGCATGAGATTCAGCATAATCAGTAGCCAGCTGGCGAAGAACACGAGTAGCTTGAAATGGCGAGCTTGCTTGGCCGTAAGTAACTGTGTTGAGTAAAAAGATTTTTGGAGGATCAGACTGCTTTGAATGCCAAAGGATAGCCTGAAAAAACTGATCATCAGTATGAACAAGTATTTGCCTGAACATTTGCTCCACATCAGTGGTGAACGCAAACTCATAAAATCGCCATTTAAAAATGATTTCATACAAATTATTCAGTCAATTTGGGCCTGAGTACAAGACAGAGTTCAATGAAAGGCCTTTACGATTTTTAAATGAGCCATTAAAGACTACTCTTAACTTTGAAGTTTCTTCGTTGATTTCATGAAAACCATGATGTGGTAGAAAATAGACGGCACGATCAGACTCAAAGCTTTGAAAAATGTGACCTAAGGCTAGGTATTCTGACATGAATTTGTTATAAGCACCGTAAAATTCAGGGTTCTTTTTAAAAAGTTGTTCCAGCTGCTTGAACATAGTCAAAGCTGCTTAATACCAAACTTCATGCGCAGCTATTAGATCGTCTATGGCTACGACTGTATCACTCAATTGGTAATTGACTATTATCATCGCAAGGCATTACATGGAGGTGTTGAGATGATTCTTGTGTCTCTTAGGCAAAAAATTTTGGATTTTGCGAGGTCGTGAAGTTGTGCGTGCCAAACTTAGTCACTGTTTCACCTGTAAAAGGTACAAGGGCTGGACTCAGACTCAATTGATGAACGATCTTCCAAATTGTCAAGTTACTCCTAGTCCACCCTTTCAGAAGACTGGAGTTGATTATGCTGGACCTTTTCCAATTCGGTTGTCTAAAAGTCGAAGAAAGGGTACTCTCAAGGGATACGTGGTCGTGTTTATATGTACGGCCACCAAAGCGGTACATCTGGAAGTGGCTGAGGACTACTCGACTGAGACATTCATTGTAGCATTTCATCGTCTCGATTAGATGTATATTTGGCGTTCGTAACTGAATTATAACGCATGCGCAATAGCAAGAAGACGAGGCGCTGTGATGCTGCACTTCATCGTCTAATACCTCTGGTTTTCTAACTCTCACGCGGTCAGTCAGTATGTTGATACGCAGTACCTGCTTTTCGTATTTTCCTTTTGATTTGATCTTGCTTTATTTCAGTTCAGCTTACGATTATATCCTGGATTGTAAAGACTAAAGATAGCATAAACTGAAGATAATGAGAATAAACGTGTCCCTGTTTTATAATGAAATCGACAGTGTTGTACATTTTATTGCCTGATCACATACCCACACATCCGTACTGCTAACATAAAAATTTGTAGGTTATTAACAAAGGCATGCAGGGAGAATAATTTATAGAAATACATATTCATCATTAATATAAATATTTAAAGTAGTTGTAATATGATATCCCATGTTATATACTTAATATATCATTAGTAAATATACTTAATATTTATTACTTTGAAACACAGAGTTTCGATGTAAATTATACAAAGCAATATCTCAGCGATCTCCAAACATCGAGCGGTACACCTGCTTTTACAATCATGTGACGTATAACTTACTTCTATTGAAACAAGCAACCGTCGCAGAACTCGAACTACGTGTGCACCCTACAAAAATTTTATAAATTGCTCAGATTACGACATCAGTTTGCAGTGGTACATCCAAGAATGTAAATAGTCAACAATTTTAATATTCTTTTCTGCGTATGTACACAAGATATATCGTTTGGATTTCTAACTTAACGCGTCCTCCTTGACTGCAAGAGTGTAAAAACTTCTTGGACATAATAATTATTGCCTATTCTCTTTCATCAATTACTCCAAGGTAACTATAGAGGTTTGAAAGGGAGTTCTGTTGCGTCTGTCATGTGGATGTAAGACTTAGTTTGGTAATTAAGCTACGTGTTAGAAGCGCGCATTTCAAGCAAATGTAATTCTCAGTTCAGTGACTAAGCTGTATCAAAAAATCTGGAGCAAACCAGACCACTGTAGACTCGCCTAAAAAGTGAATCAAGAAGGGACAAGAAAGAAAGGATCGTTGACTTAGGTTCCAACGTTAAAAGCAAAAGCCTTATTATTGTCATCGCCACGAGTAATCTCATATAGGACTAGGATTATCACTGTCGTCAACCTTGTAAGATCTTGCAATTGCGTGCTCGCAAGCAGCGGCTAACCAACGATCATAGAAGTAAGTTAAGTTAAGACAAACTATAAACTGCGTAACCATTGTTAATGTGAATCTGAAACTTTTTAATTTATACTACTTGTCAAATCAATTATTTCCGGCTTTTTTTAATTTATTAAATCATCAGACAGGACATAACTTGATTGCTGATTAAGTTAACTTTGTTAATTGAAAAGCATCTGGATTATAAAATCATATGAAATATTCCAAGTTTCAAAATTCTAATTGATAGAAACACAATTCTTACTTGATTAATAAATGAAATATCGAGATTAATTTAAATAGAAAACGTATGACAAAGACCTCTACAAGGACGTGATATTAAAAGAGGAATAAGATACGCTACTACTGTGTTACATAAGACGTAAACTCAAACAGTAAGTCAACGCCAGCTTGGCGAACACTGCTTCATACATATCGCTCGGTGAAATCTAACACCACAACGCCGAGTCAACGATTTACTGTAAGTAGAAGAAAATAAGGCCTTCGGGCCGATGGCTGGTTTCTGACGAACAGAAATCAAATTTATTTCTTTGTAGAATGAAACTACGAGTTCCGCTTTTCACTTATAAAAGTTCGGACGTAATAGTTAAAAACTGAATACTTCAAATTACTATTTATCTATATTTGTCATATGAGGTACTTCCTCTTTTTGTAAGACTAATTTTGCGATGGTAGATTTTTTGAAGATTCTTGTATGCATAGGTATAAAATTATATTAAGCTATCTCTTAAAAAAACGTATGTAGTATAAATATTCAATATTATGCTTTTACGCGATTAGAATACTTAAAATACTTCTTATTTTGAATATTGAAACTTAAAAATAAAGTTGATGTATTTAATAGTTTGTTGTATGTTAAGAACTTCTGAGTAATAAGGTTCTATTATTGGATATTTTTATTTTATTTTTTGATGTTTTGTCGTAAATTGATGGTTTTACTAAAACTTGGCCATATTTTTAAATTTTGTATTTTTAATTGTTTTTTGTATCTAGTAAATGTTTTTGATACATGCAATTGGCTCAACTTGTTGTTGAGAAGATTAGGTTTATTTTACGTTTGTATTGTATTTTGCGCTCCTTTTGATGGGTTCGGCGTGTTCCGTGTGATGTTGGAGTTCATCGTTCTTCTTTTGCTGATTTGGTGGTGTCTGTCAACTGGATGGTAATTTATTGGAGTTCATTCTGGTTTCAATAATGTTCTTCGCTACTGTTACTCACGGACTGTTGATGGATGTCTCAAACAATAATCACTACCAATGTATGGTGCACATCAGTGGTGAACGCAAACTCANTCCTAAAAGTCTATGTATGTATATAACATCAAGATATTTGCTGACTATAACTTATTTTCAAGAAGTTTAATTTTAAAATTGTTCGTGGGTTTAAAGTATGTATTATGTTTAAAATGTTTTGCTCTGAGTTCTTATTTTGTAATTTTATTGCAGTTCTTTTGTGGTTCATGTTTTTGATTAATTCCTGGAACAATCATCGTCTCTAGGGCCTTGTGTCTCGTCGAGGGCAGTGTACTGTTGTCCATAGTGATCAGGACACGAACTTTGTAGGTGCCGACCACGAATTAAAAAGAATGTGGACAGCTTGGTGTCATTTATCTCATTTTGCCGATAGTCTGTCGTCTTCTGGCACTGAGTGGCATTTTAATCCTCCAGCTGCCCCTCACTTCAGTGGTATTTGATACATACTCGCTGGCCATCTTGTTCTTTCTGCGTTGTGCAGACAGACCATGAAGTAGTGCGTGCTGAACTTAGTCACTGTTTTGTATGGTCAATATTCCAAATGGGAAAGGCTTCTTAGAGTAACTGCTTATTGTCTTAGACTTGTTTATAAGCTTTCCATTAAGGTAGTTCAAAAAAGGGTCAACATCGACTTAACTGACTCCTACCAAGCTAAGCTGGCTTTTATTTCTGTAAAAACCTATTACAATGTAGCCTTAGGCAACCTGTTGACTATGGAAATCGAATTAACTGATTACAAGAGCAATGAACATATCACTATCGCCCATCTGTCTACCCATGGCCACCAAGGAGTCAAAGGGACCCAGCATTTCTTTGGAAATGCGTTTTATTCCAATGCAAGAAGAGTTTTTCATTGGTTGGGCACTAATAATGGAGTTAGTGCAAGAGGATACTAAATGACGCTGATTGTCGTAAAAGTCAAGGAGGGTCTTCCAGGCTTGTGTATAATTTTTCTCTGTGAGAGGAATATTTTTTATAAGATCTGGTGCATCACCACTAAAATGAGTACGTTGATGCTGGTATTTTATTACTCTAGGGAAATCCTGCTTCCTATGCACTAGGGCTCTGAATACGTTCCGGAAGTTGTCCCAACACTCTAGTTTACCATCAAAGATTGGAAGATCAATTAATGGCAAAGAAGAATAACTTGGGAAGTTATTTTGATTTAGAGCGGGGTTTTGAATGGGTGGAGCTGTACCAGGATTGTTGACGGAAAGTAAATGTAGGTGGTCCTCAAAATCCCTAACTTTCGAATAATATTGATCTTCAGCAGTCTCATATAACCCATTTTTCAAATAATCATGGTCCCTATCAAGAGATTGTAACTGCAAAATAGCAGCATTAATCAACTTAAACTGCTCGAACGCATATTTAACTTGCTGCAGTCGCAACACAGCTTGACCCCTTGTCATTTTGATGGTACCAAGCTTTCTAAAATTAATAATAGCGTTTTTAATCTTGGTAAAAAGGCTAAGCTGAGTTGAATAATATAACTCTATTGCAAGGGGTTAATCTCATCTGGCAGTGACAATCAAGCTAGCTCTTAACAGTACAAATCGTTACGTACGAGTACGAGTGCTTAAATAAACTGAAATTTTCTAATTCTTATCGCTAAATTAAATCGTATAATTAATAGTTATTTAAATTAACTAGAAATCGCAATTTTAAATCTGTTGAAAGAGCAGCCGTAGACGATGCAGGTGATCAGCTACCTGCTTAATTGAGTGCGAAGAATAGAATGTATGCAGGACCTTGAAGACGACGATTACGTGCATAGGTATTCAGGCCCACGCAATGGGTATCCAGACATTGAAGTGGCTCAATAACAACGATGGTTTACGTTGAACCGGCAGGCACTTGCAGCCTGCAGCTATGATGAGAAGCACTTTCAAGTGCTATGATGCCCTGCAGTGACAGGCGAGCACACCGTAAGTGTTAGCCTGCTGCCGATAAAATCTTTGTTGTTCTGTGGAGCAAGAAGGTTTATAAGTACGGCACACAAAGGAAATTTAAAGAGCGAGGGCACCAATGGCCAACTATGTGCGAGCCACGTGCTTATGAGTGCAAGAGAGCACTATGTTTATATGGCTACGAAGTCCAAGGCTAAATATAAGCCGATTGTTTTCTATGTAGCTAAAAGCTATTTACCAAAGTAGCAAACGAGTAATAGTACTTGAGCCAGTGCACGAAATAAAAAAAATAAGTCTGTCTGCGCAAAGCAGGAAGAACAAGATGGCCAGCAAGTAGGTATTAGGGTCTGTGCACAAAAAGATGGCGACAAATCGCACGAGAAAAGTGTAGCAATAAGCTACGCAACGAAGCCAACGAGTATGTACTTGAGTTTGTGTACGATGAGAAAAAAGCACTGAACTTACCACAGGTACCAAGTGTTGTTGTATGCGAGTGTGTGTGTGAGAGAGAAAGATACGCCCAACACGCCGGCGCGCTGACCGCATCCGCACGTCGCTCGTAAAGAATAAGTTGGTTAAGATGGCCGACTTCGTAACTCATCACTCCTCCTCAGCTCTCCCTCGCTTTTCTCTATCTCCTTTTCCACCTTCTCTTAAAAATACATTTGTTTATAGAGTATATTACGCTCTGGATTTGAAAAAATTAAATATAATTTAGTACCCAAGTCGCACCTTGTAAAAAAATATGTGTAATTTTGTACACAAGTTGGACCTCCTCATATCTATGGTTTTTCGAGTCTCTGATTGAAGGTTCTCCTCTGTTTGTTCTCTCCTGCTCACTCACTATAGGTCATTCAAATTATGTAATTGATGTAACGTTATTTAACTATTACGTTTGGATCTCTCTTATCTTTTTCTAATCCATGTACACTTTTTCCAAAGATGAAATTCTTGATTTACTGACGACCTTATTTACTAAAATACAGAATTTAGAAAAAGGTCTAGTTAAATGAATCAAGACAATTAAGCTTTTAAAACAACTATTTGTTTTATTAATAAAAATGTTGTGACGTTTCACGTGTCATTTTAACCCATCTGTTCTTTTCAAACACTTTTTTTCAGGGTTTTTATGAATTAATAAAAATAATTCTGCAAACTTTACAAAAATACTAAAATTTTCTATGTATCAATTTATGAATTCTCAATTTTTTAAGCGTTAAGAGTCTTATGTTGCGTAAGTTGCAGGGACATAAATCATCATTGATGAAAAACATATGTTTACTGATTTTTACAAACGACTGAAATAAAATTATTGTAAGATACCAAAAAAATATGACAAATAACCAATGTTCAAAATTTCTTACCAAGATTTATCTCCTATTTTGAACTTATTAAATGGTAAGAATTTTTTTTTTAATTCAGAATTTTCTGCACTACTTTTACTTTTTCTTTTGATCGTTGCAAAAGTAATTGTATCATTAAAAATTTTCAATTAAAAATTCAAACAAAACTTTTTTAAGGAGGTTCATAAAAAAGTTGTTCAAAAAACTTAATAGGTAATAATAAACATTGTATCAGATGGCCAATGTAGATAATAGAGATAACTTTTAACATTAGTATATTAAGTTAACGTAAAGGTTATGTATATCATGATGCTTTGTACTTTAACGTGACTTATTCTCAATTAAAAGACTACTTAATATTAATAGGAAACCTTACTATTTTTCCTAAAAGTCTAATGTTAAAATTTAGATCGATTTAACATAATTATAAAGTGTTTTATGTTTGCTACTTACATATTGCCGTTGACCTTCTATCTTGAGAGTAACCAACCCTCTTTCTGTTTATATATTCTTGTAACATTACTTCATACTTAATACTAATTTTTTTTATCTTTAAATAAAACACGTACGTAATAAAAAAAAACATTAATTCATCCTATGCTTTCCTAATGTTCATACATAATGAATGTTTGGTAATCTACTTATCTTATTATATGCCAGAGTAATTTACTGTCATAACTAAAGATTGTTTTTAAGAATTTTTCTTTTTTAAATATAGCTGTTTTCGAGACATAATAAAAAGTTACATTATAACTTACTATTTACATTTTAGTGAGACCAATGACATCAGCGTGGGGTTACTTGTGGAAGTTTGGAGTAAGGGGATGCTGTGGGATCAAGTCTTAGGTTATCATTACATCTTACTTTCTGGAATATCTTCCTCAAATCAAGTGAGTATTGTTACGTGTATTATAAGAATTTAACTTGTTGTCATAGTATCACGTAAAACTCTTCTTTGAAATTACAATTCCAAGATATTCGAAAATTTGCAATAACCACTGTTTTATGCAGTTATTACCGTTACGTCTTCATAATTTGGCTAATTCCGTATTTAAATACATACATGATAATTATTTATTACGTAAATATTTTTTTGTACATTAAGAACAAGAGAAAATGAGAGGATCAAAGACTGTAGCACAAAAACAATGCCATGTACGCTTTATTATTCTCTTTTAGGGGCATAGTCATGAATGATGTATAAAAATATTTGAATAATATTTAAAAATTTTGCATGCCACTTTGCAAATGTATACGACAGGTAGGGTAGCAACTTCATTTGTATAATACAAACAAATTATTGCAATTTTGGATTTACAAAAGTGTTAAAGTATTGAATTGTAGAACGAGATGCTTATGCGTAGGCTTTTGTAAAAAACTCACGATGTAATTATTCTTAACAATAGCTTTAAATACTTCCAACTTAACTGTTAAAAAAAGTAGTATGATACGAAATATGATCCAAAACATAACGTATCAAAAGTTAAAGAGGCTTAGCTACTCTGGTAGGGAGATATTGTGTGTGGAGTTTTAATATAGTACTGATATGGTAATAGTATGATATACGACATAATAACAATATTGTAGCTATATTTGATTTTAACGTTTGTATATATTTTTTATACTTTACATTCTTTTATCATGAAGAAAAAAATTGGTAACACAAAGCGACCAGGTCCACAATATTTTAAGAAAATAGCTTACTAATACCCACTTTTAAATAAGACATAAACATTAATAACCCCCTAAAATATCATACTATTAGAAAACAAATTCATTAGCTTGCAGATTGACAACTGTGATATTATTAATAAGCATATGCTGTTATAAAAGAAGTTGTACATATTTTCTTATCTGAATATTGGACGCTACGTAGATTTTAAGGCAGGACTGATACTCAGGAGTGCCTTATATTTTTTCCAAAGCAAAAAGTGTAAGTACCTTTAAAACTAATTGTTTTTGCGTAAAGAAATATTTGGTACATAAAAAACTGCGATTGCAGACGTCAGCGTCAAAGGTGTATGTATGTATGTATGTACGGGTGTAATGAAGTTTTTTGATTAACTCATGCACTTTCTGTTAGATTGGGCTGAAATTTAACAAATAGCTTTGTCATTCATGTTTCACTTGATGGTTAAAAATCCATAAGGTTTCCTCTTTTAGAAAAAAATAGGAGTCGTTTTAGGATGGTACTTTCAGTCAAAAAAAAAATTTTTTTGGTATAACTTTAGAACGTGATATTTTCGAGATTTTTTGTGCAAAACAAAGTTGTAGTTATACTTAAAATACAACTTTTTCGTACTTAAAATTTTTGTCCAGGATGTAACCCAAACGTTCTGTGAGCCAAAAGGTGCTCAAAATTTGCAAAAACGTAGTTTTTTTTTATCCAACTTACCTGTTTTGTACTTTAAATTATAATATAAAACTTAAAAGTTGTANCAAAGTTGTAGATACATTTAAAATATAACCTTTTTGAATTTAAAATTTTCGTCCAGGATGTAACCCAAACGTTCTGAGAGCCAAAAAGTGCTCAAAAATAGCCAAAACATAATTTTTTCTATCTAACTTATTTGTTTTGTACTTTAAATTATAATATAAAACTTAAAAGTTGTAGATCTTGTTATAATACAAGTTTTTTGTGTACATCATTTTCACCTAGGATGTAATGCACTCGTTCTATGAGCCGAAAAAAGCTTGTAAAATTAATAAAAAGTCGTTTTCCCCTATCCAACTTTTTTGTGTTGCACTTGAGATAACAAATTAAATGCGATAGTTGAAGATTTTGTCAAAATATAACTCTCTTGTACTCAACATATATAGTTATAATATTGAATTTGTGCTCTACATCGCAAAAATGACGAAAAATTGTAAATTTATCGTTATTTCCTACCTAACTTACTCGCTTTTTTTATTTACATTTCAGATTACAAAGTTAACGTAAAACTCATAGATCTCGAAAAAATGTAACCTTTAATCAACTTAAGTTTGTGTCTGTAAGATGAAATTAACGCCACAAATCGTAAAAAATGATATAATACTAGCTTGTTCAGAATACACACACGAAAATGTCTTCCTCTGAAAGCTTGCGTACGAGATGCGCTCACCCATATGTGGTATGACGTACTCAGTTATTAGAAGGAACAATAGACTGTCCCTTAGAATCTGAGGTACTGAACCTAAAAAAAATGTGATGTCGTCTAAGACCTTGTGTACGATATGTGCTTACCCATACATGGCATGACGTTCTTGGTTATTAGAGGGAACGGTAGGCGGTACTCTCAAATCGGAGGTAGCGAACCTGGATTGCACGCGTACGTTATGCGAATAAATAGATAAGTGAATCAGACTATATGAAGTACAGAAACAAATATATACTTGAGGTACCGTTCCCTCTATTATTCTAGTACGTCATGCCATTTATGAGTGAGCGCATTTCGTACGTCAGCTTTTAGAGGAAAACATATTTCCGTATACGGTTGGCCCTCAATGCAAAGTTAAGGGTGATAATCATTGTATTCTAAGGCTTCCTTTTTTTCATCCTGTGGTAACGTGTATATTTTTTTACCAACCCTACACCAAACACTACCAACTTTTTAGACAGTGTGGTAATGGCAGTAATATATTCCCTTGTATCAGGCGTGCCTTAAATGAAAAAACGCAGTTTTTGCATGAATTTAGCTACTTGTTCGTCTGTATATTTGTTTTTGTATTTATTTACTAAGTATGCCATATATTTGAAAATCATTTGTGAATAATTTTTAAGACACCTTAGTATATAACGCTTAGGAGTTTAAAATACTTAAAACAAAAAAAAAATTTTTATGAACCTTGATCAGCCACAGGTTCACAGAAGACAAATGACAAATTGCTGGTACCTATGTAGCTTAGTACTTTATTAATAACAACACTATTTTTACCTAAAAATTAGTGATCACTTTTACTGAAAGCTAATGCTTTATTGCAAAATTTCTAGAGACACAGTTAAATATTTAATGAATTGATTACCTCAGATTGGTGTTCCATTTTTTTTCACCAAACAGCAATGAAAAATTTGGGATTACTCCTGATAAATGCTACTTTACTATTAGATACTGCAAGCAACCTTGGAAGACCCTGCAACTTTCTCTAGAAAAGATTATTTCAAAATTTTGTGGTGTCAAGTAGGCATATCTTAAATAAAATTGTCCAAAGCATTTAAATATTCACGTTGCCAATGCACAACCACTTTACTTATCTAAGCAAACTTTGTTAAGACAAAGAAAAGATTTTTTTCTGTCTTAAGGCATTGTTTGTGATATTTAAAAGTTTACTGCTCCCCGTCTAAAAAAAAAGTATACACGAGAAAAGTGTAATTCAACCAGTACTACCTAACGGACGCTCAGGCCGCTAAATAGTACCAGTGTCAACAGCTTTTTTGTAACAAAAGCTATTTTTAAAATTTTCATGTGACTCTTAGAGGTAAACAATTAATATTGATATATCTATTATTGAATCAATTGGTGCATACGTAGATAGTGGCACTTTTATAAAAGTACTTGTAAAACCATCCATGCTCTTGTTGATGGCAAATATACTGATGACTCATGACTAAAATTTACTTATTGTCTATTTCAACAAACTTGATTAAGAAATAAATATTAAAAATCAAGCTTGAGGTAAAGCAGCTTAAAAATTAAGAATAGGAAATTATTGAAACCTGCAGTGTGATAAAATGTACGGCTTCTTGGTATCTCAAGTGGTAGAGTAGCTGCTGTCTAGTAAGCAAAAGTTTGTGTTTGATCTGCATCGGAGAAGAATATTTTTCTCATTCAGACTTATTTCTGAAGAAGTTTTTTTTTAAATAGAAAATAAGTGAATTTTCATTTTAAGGCTTTGGTATATTTGTTATCAGAAAAGGCGAAAAAGGTTTTATGAGTGCTTATATAAAAGTGCCACTTCCTACATGTATACCAATGTACATAATGGGAAATAAGTTCATATTACTTATATACCACTTGAAGTCGTATTAAAATTTTTAACTTATTAAAAAGTATTACAAACATATTTCACTTAATCTATTAAGAACTATTTTCTCAATCTCAAAAAAAAAATTTTCAATTTCTTAAAGTCATTTAAACGAAAAAGTCTTAGTTTCCTATTGTAGGTGGCATCACTTTTAAGTAAACAGTTGACGAAGTTACAAAACGTTTCAATTTTTTATTTTCAGACTGTAAGAAATAAAAATGAAACATTTTTACACAGGCCACCACATAAATGTTATTAACTACCACTTTTTTTCCATCTTAAGAAAAAGAATTCCAATAAATTAAGTAGCGACATGGTTTTTTATTTCCACTGAGCATTTCAAACATTTTATCACGTGCGCATACTGCCTGCAAACACGCGTTTCTCTCTGAGCCAATTCTATTAAAATGGCTCTAATTTTTTTAATGTCTTAGCCTATAGCTAAGGGTCTTACTTTTCCTTGGATAAGTTATGTATTCGTACGCTTCTATGCCATTTTCTTCAATCTATAAGGAATGGCTTAAATTTTACGCTTACTGGATATTACGGATAAGTTCTTTATTCGATACTACAATAACATAGCTATAGTGAAAAAAAGTTAAGACAGTGGTGCAATTTGTATCCTATCTTAAAAAAACGATGGGTCGCATGATAAAGCCTGTTTATTCGTCGTGTGATTGGCTGAGACTGATCAAATGTGGGTAGATTTGAAAATGACATTTTGAAAAATCAGTAAAAAGTTATTTAAATTTGTAAGTTGATAAAGGTTACAATATAACGTGTTACAACAATGATATAACTATTGTATTTTTCGTTAAAAATATAGAAAAAATATGTTTGATCAAATTTCGGGGGTTGGCGCGCAGAGCGTGCGAGGAGCACAGCCCCCTATTGTATATAAGAATGAGAACTAAGGCAGTAATAGGTAATCCTCAAAATGTATGTAAACGCACAAGTAGGGCCTCACTCTTTTGCCCACTTTGTGCACCAACTCATAAGCTTATATTCAAACGCAGTAAATAAGTGTTAAATGCTTGATGTATCAACTTATTTGCCAAAATAAAGTTAAAATAAAGTTCTTCAGGTTAATAATGTTGCAAAAAATGTTATAACTGATCGTTAGATAGTAATATTATTTTTCACAATAAAGTTTTATCAATAGTTAATGAATTGAGTCTTGACAGTCGTAGTTAGATATATCGTAGTGACAGTACTTTGATTTAATCGGTAGTAGTATTGTCAATCTACTTGGTTAAGAAGGTTCTTCACATTACCCATTTATTTTAACTTACAGTGAAACTTGATGAGATTGCTGTTAAAGGTATAAAGCATCTTCTTTTAAGATTTTAAGTACATTTAATAGGCAAATTTTTAAAAACTAATCAGTGAAAAAATGCACTCCAAACATGAACTCTTATGGAGGTTACTTTTCTATTTTACTATATAATGTAATATCTCTTAAAGAAGATTTAACATCGAAAAAGAAAAAGTTCGTAGTGGAAAAAAAAATTTTCAGCTAAAATATAACAGAAATTAAGGCTTATAAGAAAAAATAGTATACAATATTAAATCGTTAAACTAATCATTTATCGACCAGCAAGAGTAAAATGTTTGCTGTGTAAAAAAACGGTTATTTAGATTGCTCGCTCTAATTTAAAATGATTCGCTAATATGCTAATGTAATATTTCGTAACATTATTTTATGTTTGATATTTTTTGAAAATGATTATAAAAAAGTAATGATTTGTTTCATCATTCAATGTTATTTGAAGGTGGGGTTATTCACATCATCCAAAAAGATAAATATTCATGCTGATAGAAAAAATAAAAGTTAAAAGGTTAGGTTTGTGTGGTAGACGATTCTCAACGGTTATATGTACACTGAGAGAATGTTGGTAACACTTAAGTGCAAAATGTAGTCATAAAAGCATACTAATGTCATGGTGCGCACGCTTCACAAATTTTGGAAGCGCTCCACTCCCAAACTATAGTGCATGTGCACCAACATGCGGGTCAAGATATACACCTTTTTGTTTGCTCAGAATTTACACCAAATGAGATAAAGGACTTATACTTACGTCTTAGTGCTAGTACTTCTTAATTTTTGAGACAATAACACGCTTTATTAGGTAAAGTATTTGTAGTATGTCTCTAAAGATATTGTATAAATAGAAACATAAATGTAATAAGCTACATAACTTTGTATAATTTGTGAGTAAGAATACAGGATTCCATCGATTAATTAAAATTAAAAATGGCTTTTTCTTTTTAGTCAGATACTTATAACTGCAGAAGCAAAATTTTTTTTTTAAGTTAATTTTTTAGATCTAAAGGTCGCTCTCTACCACTACATAGCACACAATGTATATGGATTTACCATGATGCCTGGTTAAATACAATAATAAAAAGATAGTAGAATATGGAACAGGGGTTCTTGTGAAGACAAAAATAAATTATTTTATAAAATTATCTATTTAAATTTTCCTTGATAATCAATTCCTTCATAAAAATGAGAAGTATACATCTTTTAATTAGAATTTTGAATCTTGGGCTATTTCATATAATAAGGTCATTAGAACATTTTTGTATCAAAAAAGTAAATTCAATGAATAGTCAAGTTATGTCTTATACGATGATTTTATAAATTTACAAAAGCTGAAAATAGTTGATTTTACAAATAATATAAATTATGAAGTTTCAGATTTGTATTGACAATGCTTATAAAACTTATAGTTTTCAAGTTGGGGATCCGAAAGACTAATCAGAGCTTAATAAACACAGTTGTAATTTAATAACTATGCAATAGTTGATGGTCAAAACTGGTGATCTCTCAGAATTCCCATTAGATAGTAATTACTGTCAAAATCCTGTAGGATTTTTCTTGTGAATATGAGCAGTGATGAATGTTAAAATTATTGATTTTTTTTTATTATTGTATGTAGTAGTACGAATCTACGTTGTAAGATAAGCACTTCACAAGATTGTTTGGAGATTTCTTGCATAGTTCAAGTATTGCAACGGTAGCTTTTTTCAGAAGAAGTAAGGTGTACGTTTCACGAACAAAGAAGCAAGTATACAGCTTGATGTTGAAAGACCACTGAGAATTCACTTTTTATACATATAGTTGTTAATAACTATATATTTTGAAGTAATAAATATTAAGTATATGGCATGGGATATCACACTGGTCTTTTATCCTTTAAGGCCCTATGAAATTCATAGATCTATTATAATAAATTTAAGATTTAATTCCTTATTCAATATTTTTGTGTACATAAGGACTAAAAATATAATTTCTTTATTAATTATCCCGATACTGCTTTTTTACAACTATAATTCTGAGGTACGTTGTACGTATGTGATGAGATTTTTTTAGAGAGCCTTTTAAGTGTAAATCAAAGGTCGTTGTTTTGAATTAATTTGTACCGAATAAGCTCGATCCTTTCTAAACAAGTTTGCAGCCTGAGTTACTACACTATTCTGTCAGTATGGCTGCTGAGGCTTTATATGTGTAGATTAATTTTTTGATAAATGCATGTGCTTTGAGTATGGTTGCTGCACCTTTAAGTGGTATGCCTTCCTTTAATTTTGAGAACAATTATTTCATCGTCAAAATTTAAAGTTTTATTTTAATGCATTTTTAGCAAACATTTCTTCTTTATCGAGGACAAAATTAATAAATTTTTTAATGGGTGTATCCGTTGTAATTAATATTTTTCTTTAGTTTTTTAACGCACTTATTTCTTTAGCTAACATTTAAGGTATTTATGAATAAGTAAATAAAAATTATGTTTCTAATGTTTTAAAAAGTATTTTTACCATACTGGGCAGAAAGTAGCGTAATGTACTATTGTGTCTTTGTTTTAAGTAAGTTTTGTTTACTCCCCAGTCATTTGCTATTGCGGGGTTATGTATTTCTTTAAAGTTATATTTGCTATTCTGTGATAGTAGGTTATTCTAATATTCTTTCAAAGTAATTTTTTTTTTGTTTGTGCAATATAGTTTGATATTATGTGTAATATTATTTAAAAAAAAACTGTTTTTTTTTTGTATTCGTTATAGACATGCTGCATTTTGATGTTTTTTTTTTTTATTTTTTTTTAATTGTAAGAAAACGTTTAATGCAAACTTGTTTGTAAGAAAAATTTCTTAATTTTCTATGGATTAATCTAGTGTCAAACTTTTAATAAAGTTATAGCTAAATTAAATAACAGATAATATCTTGGATTTCAAACAAGTTAAATCCGATTTGTAAAAGATTATGCGTCAATGTGTCACTGAAAAATATTATACGCGTTACCATAGCACATTTACTGCTTTCTGACAAACTTTACGCCAGAAAAATAACAATTTCTTTGTGGAGGTGAGAACATAAATCTTCATTGAAAAAACATAAATAAATTAAATTAATAATAATGTAAGGTTATAGATATGACTAAGGTGAAAATTAAGGTGAAGATAAAGGTGCTTTGATTTGTTACGAATTTAACTGGTCTCACATAATAATGTAAAAACTTCAATGTAAAAGAATAAAACTGTAGTTTTGTTATGTAATATAAAAACACTATCAATTTCAATAGGTCTCTTTTGGATAGCAAGAAATCAGACTGATAATATTAATGTCAGATTGAAAAGAAGGTAATGGAATTGGCACGATTTTACTTGTACTAGAGTCAACAAAATTGTATATTAATTATTTATAAAAAGTATCAATACTTCTTTCGATGATTTTTTTTAAAGATACAAAATGATTTACTTCATAAAATAGCTTAAGACATATGATTGTTACTGATGGACTTGGCATAACTTGAAAAAAAATCATTTTTTGTAACGTAGAACAACTTATTATTACAGGTTTTGGCAAATATTTACGATGGAACTTAGCGTAACTGTTGAATATGCCACGTATTTTTACAATCAACATTTTCCACATTATTATTTGCTATCCTTTACTACGTACTTATGATTTCAAGCGAATAATAACATTAAATGAGGTAAAAAATTAACAAACTCTGCTTGTAAGATGGGGCTCACCATGCAATATCACTAATTTTTATCTTCCTTTTCCTCTCCATAGCACACTTGCCGTTCTTCCATGCCATATTAAAAAATGATCAATAAAGGTATTACTTTTTAGTATTTTGAAATTTGTTTTTCTGTAAAGCATATAGACTCGTAGCTTAGTCAAGTCGATTGGTAGTTCCACTGATACCGTGTTGAAAAAACAAGAAAATTTCTGCACTTGTATGATCCAAAAAGACTTTGTTTTTATTAATATAAAGAGTGTACTATAATTGAAAATTGTTCTCTCGACTCACAGCTTTTACGCCCTAAGAAGAAATAGGTTTTACAGGTCCGAACGATACGAGTATCATCATTGGCAACAGCATGCTTTATCAGTGAATTCAGCATTGTGAAAACCAAGACTATTCTTAGTTTTTTTGGTTTATTATTGTTTTTTTTTGTAATTCCAACTTAGTTTACAGTTTAATGGTTACACAAGACTGTATTAGGAACTGTTATGCAAGGGAGAGCCATTATTCATATTAATATTCTATTACTTCATAAGGTTATCAATGTAGTAGAAAAAAGTTATTAAAGAGTGCTAAAGAAGTTGTTGTCAAAAAATAAGTTCTGAAGTTGTATTGCAGAAAACTTAAATGGAACAGCAGAAATATAAAAAATACCGGTAAAAAAAAGATTAAACATAAAAAAGTAAGGTCAGTAAGGTGGTATAAAAGTTATTGACCACCTTAGCTAACAACATTAAGTTGGAAATGTTGGGAATGAAAAGAGTGGAACTACATCTGGGGAACAACTGTACCAAGAAAATTATACGAAGTATCTCGTCTTTGAAAGCAGTCCCTACAGTAAATCCTAATTACTTAATAATTGTTTAAGTAGCATTCACTTAACCACCAGAAGTGTTCACTCGGCGTTTTCTTAATTTAATGAATATTGTCAGCTATTGAAAAAATGTTTTGATGAAATAAAGTCTGTAAGACATCTGATTTCCAAGCTTTTTGGCAGTAAAATCTGTTTGTGTAATTAAATTAGCTACACACACGTTAAACAATGGTATTTCTGCAAAAGTGTACGAATACTAGAGGTTAGTTTCTTACAAAAGTTATATTGTTAACGCATTTTTAAGCTTTATTTGCGTATCAAAGTTATAAGCATAGATAGTGTTTTACGCAACTTGTTTCGATGCTGACATTCTAATCATCGTAAATTTAATGACGCTGTTAAATCGTCAACTTTTGAGTTTCTTGTATTTCTACATCATTGATGTTTTAATTACTAACAATGAGTTTTGATAAACAGTGAGAAAATTAAATCGTTTTTGAAAAGACTTTTGAAAATTTTAATTAACACTAAAGAAAGTATCGTAAGAAATAACAAAATATCAATATAAGAGAAAATAAATAATTATATTAAATGAAAACTAACTAGCTTGTAAGCTACGCATAACAAAACGATTATTATAGTGTAGGTGTTGAAGCAAAATGTCGTGCAGTTAAGTGGGCACCACACTTCTTCAAAAAATAAAACATGTACATAAAAATTTAAAGCGAATCAGAATAAAGAGTAACATTAGTTAGTTCGTAAGAGAAAGCAGGATAGAATTGGTAAGTGTAGGTAAGAAAGCTAATGGTTCTGTGAATAAGTGTACGAGAAATTAATGTAAATGCTGAAAAGCGTTTGAATCATTCTACAAGCAATAAAAAATATATACAAGCACTTTGAAAAAGTAAATCTATTGTAAACGTGAGGTGAAGCACAAGTTAGCACGTATACAAAGACTATTAGCACGTATACCAATACAAAGACTAGATTTACACACAAAACCACCAAAAATCTCACTGTTCGTTGAATTACTTTTGCACACTTTATAATTAAAATACAATACCATGATCATAAGCTACATACAGTGAGCTTATACTGGATACCAGTGACATAAGATCTACCAAGCGTGGCGTGTATGCGGGTGTCTGAAGATACCCTGTTTGATACTTTAGCAGACTGAGAAGAAATTAAGAACCTTGTATTCGTTTTTTGGTGTGTACATACGATAAAAAAAAAAAAAAAATACATCAAGAAAGGACAAGAACCAGAGGAAGACTGTACGTGGGCTTTCGTAGATTTCTAAAGTACCTGAAAACTTATAGAAATGCGGTATTGAAATACCATAAAAACAATGAAAAAAAGAGAGTTATTCTACGTTACTACGTACATACTTTTAGACAAATATTTAAATTTCGTAATTAATTCTTAGAAACATCTTACTAAGTATAATTCACTTTAAAGAAAAATCATAAAAATATCCTGCTGAATAAAACTATTGCAAGATCCTAAAAAAATGAGTGTTACAATCATTTTTATAATTTTATACTAATAATTTTAACAAAGCAAGTATTTTAAGGTTGTTATTATAGACACTCTTTAATTAAAAGATTCAAAAAATTAGTCAAAATAAGTTATAAAAAAGTAAGCCAACTGTTAAATGTGATAAAAATTTCAATTTTGCATCTTTCTACTTTTTTTCTAGTGAAACTTGAAATTAGCGCTTATAGGAGATCCATTTTATTCATAGCTAGTCTAAGAGATAAGACATCAGTTACATTGCTAAAGAAGGTAATCTTAATAAGAACAATACAAAAACGAGCAAAAACTTTTGTAGAGATTGTTCTCAAACATATATTGGCCATTCAGACAGTTGTTGTATGAAACATTTGATGAAATACTTGATATAGTACAATAATAAACACTTTTTAAGATACTGTTTTTCGATTTGTAAAATTAATGGGGATTTTCAGAGCATTTAATTTATAAATATTTTGGTATTACAACAACAGTTAAAGTGAAAGAATAACAATTATTAAGGAAAAGTCTGATTATTTTATAGAAGACGTAATTATCTAAGAAAATTTTAATTGATCAGTATGACAGTTTTGTTTAGTAGAGATTGGATTTGATGCTGAGATGAGCAACTATGATCGATCTTAAAAATATCAATAAGTTTCCAAATGAAAAACTGACTTTTTGGCAATTTTTCAAATAACTGATTTTAAAACAATCAATTTTTTCTTACTGATCCATCGCAGATTGTTAACTAACCATTTGTTAAGAAATGTTAAGTATAATGCAAAACTTGTTTAAGGCTAGATCCCTAAGTCAAGTTGACGCAGGTTAAAATGAGCCTTGTAATTGGTCTAAATAGCGAGAATTGAAGTTTAACATAGATTAAGAAGCTGGTCTGTCATAACAAGTATGAGATCTACTGGCAGTTGAGGAGTAAACATCTAGGACATAAAAACGAATGATCATACAAACGCCGGAATTATCGAAAACTTTTGCAGGTACCAAAAATATACACCATCTTGATTTCAAAGCATAAGAATTAGTCTTATGAACGTTTTTTTGTATCGTTTTTTTTAGTCCTCCGTTATCATGATAACTCAATTTTATAACTATATTTTTGTAAGCAAATTCTGCATCTCTTGAACAGAAGATGTACTTTGTTTTAATTTCAAAATATTTTATCGCTGGAATGGATATGATAACACTCACAAAATGGTTTTCAAAAGCATATTAAGGGCAGTCTGAAGAAAGTTGAAGTTTCCTACGTTATCGATTAGGTTGATGTAGTCTTTTAGCCTTTTAACATTATTCATTAAACAACAAGCCATTTTATGAGAAAAAAAAGAATTAAGGTACATCCTTGACAGTTCTTAGTATAATTTAAATCCAGACTCAGCAAGATGTTTTAAGAATTAAAGAAGAAAGTTTAAACTTTCGTTTCCAAATCACAGTTAATCTCGTTAAAATCTGGCTTTATGTATTCTTGAGATCATTAGAAATGTACAATGACTGTCATCTAGTTTCCAAATTGCACCAAAAAGAGATTATATTAAAAATGATATCACTTTCTACTAATTTCTTCCATTAGTTTACATTAGATTTATCAGCTTTTTACCCTACCAATTTTTTACTACTTACTTTTACTTACTGTAATTAATCTTTTTTCTAATCTAATTTTCACGCAAACAATAGAGTTGACGTGAATTCGTTTAATAATTTTAGAACAATCTTCTGTAGTTTAAGAAAGAAAGGTGAAAAATCAGATCATGCATAGTTTACTTGCCATCTGATTTAACGTCTTTCTCATTCAATCATCAATGGATCTTGCTGCGCTTAGTTTTTGTCCGTCAAAATTTTCAGTTAGCCGAAAAAATTAGAGTAATTTAGTATTTGACTTCCTTTTTTTTTTTTTTTTTTAATCGCTTACTTAAAAATCTTGTCCAAGTCAATAAAGACACGTGATAAATTTTTAAAAATATAATGCGCAAATGCTTTTTTTATGAATCATTTGTTTCCGCTTTCTTCTCAGCACACATTTGCACTCCATGTGTCTGTGTCTCATGCTCTGAAAGCCACGTAGTGCACCTGTTTAGTAAATGTTTGTACCCGTTTGTTATTAAATTGTGTTAACTAATTCCCATAGATACATGTGTGATGACCTATGTTAAAAATTGGTGTTTCATAATTGATACAACGCTTCCCTGCTTACGTACATGGCTAATAAATTAAATTGTACAAAATCTTTTTACGAATACTGTGAAACCATAAAATGCCTTTAGTCAAATAGTATAACAATAAATACAATAATAATAGCAATAATAATGTTATCGTTTCTTATAGTTATAACAAGCACTATTATTTCTAATTGAAAGTACTTGTCAATCAGTAGTCAACAAAAAAAAATACAGTATGGTAAAACAAATTATAACAGTAAAAACTTAAAAAAACTAATTTTCTTAAAGCGAAGTTATTTATGTTGCGTATTGGGGGACTGGAATTTTAAAAGCGACAGATTTGATGAAACGGAAGTGGCTAACCGAAAATCGCTCTCACCATCAGTTCCCTATACACTTCCCCTCATCCCACCATGTATCTTTCAACCTTGCCATGCTACTCTCCTGCACACTTTTGTCTATCATTTCCCTTCACACTCCCAAGCAATTAACTTTTAAACAAATGATAGTTTTATTTTGCCACAATAATTTATTTGACTTTAAATTTTTACTTTTACAATTCTAAAAAAAAAAAAAAAAAAAACACTATCTAATAAAGAGATAATAAGCCCTTGTCCTCCTGGATACAAGTCAAGTCCCTTACCCACTCTGCTACAAGCGCTGCCGACTAAAATATTTTGGTTTCTTGTACTTATCGTGTGGTTCGTAACTTATTTTTCATTTTCGTATGCATACACTGACAATACATTGAATTGATGATAAATTATTTATTTAATTATTTATTTATTCAAACAAAGTTCTTTATGTCATGTGCTTCGGGGGCTAGAATTTTAAAAACGAAAGATTCCCATAAAATGGTAGTCGCTTACTAGATGTCTCTTACTCCTAAAAAAAATTTTTTTTTTCAAATTATGTATTTAAAAAAACAAAGAACTTACTTATCATGAATATGGTTACGTAGATTAAATCTAATGAGGTGCGTTATGACGCATTAAATATTGGTATTTTATGCATTTGATGCATAAAATACCGATCGATTTTTTGTAAACCTGATGTTTTTTTGGCATCAAAATAACGCTACTCATTACTGTTATAAAAAAATTATTTGGTAAATAAATAAATTATTAAAATCAACATATACAATAGAGTTGCAGAAC